>PVLA01009185.1:62034-78752 GCA_004027455.1 Hydrochoerus hydrochaeris
GGGTGGGTGGGTGAGTGGGGTGAGTGGGTGGTTAGGCGAATGCCTGGCTAGATGGGTGGAGGGAAGGGTGATGAAGAGGTAATGAATAGTTATGTGGGATGGCAGGCGGATGCATGGATGGAGAAATAGTTGCCCGGGTGAGTGGGCAGAGAGCACACAGACTGACAGATGGAAGGATGGGAGGAGGGAGACACGGATGGATGGATGGGGGGATGGACAGATAGAGGGCGGGAGTGGGGAGTTAGGAGAAGCTCAGGAGCAAATCGCTTGCGCCTGGTTGTTGCAGGGTGTGAGGATGTGTGGTCCCTTCCAGTTTCATTCACTCAGTGAGAATTTTAAAAACTGCAGAGTTTCGCTTGTGAAGCTCGACTACCAATTCCTCCCGCGCGTACCGGGCTCCCCACGGATCAGAACTCCCCTAGGGAGAGGAAGGTGGTGGGAGGTCAAAGCCAGAGAGGGCACTGGTGAGGGGAAGAGGCATGGCTGGGCCCGCAGGGTCCAGCTGCTGGACTCTGGGCACTGTCTGGGAGCAGTGAATAGCACTAAACCCTGAGTGGGTACGGGGTGGACCCGGGAGCAAGGCCAGGAGGGCAGGTGCGGCAGCCACCGTGTGGGTGGAGCTGGGTCAGCGCAGAGCACGGCTTCCAAACCCCAGTTCTCCCCGAGCACCTGTGAGGCTGCCTGACTAGAGCTGCAGGGCCACTGCTGGGGTGAGGTGGCAGCAGTGGGGACTGAGCCGTGTGGTGGGGAGTCCTGGGTGGAGGGGCACTGGGAGCAGGGCCCGCAGGGGCCAGGGACGATGCAGAATGTCACATTTTATTTTCATTTGTGGGGTCAATGTAATTATTCTGCATGGCTGCAGGGAGCATCCTAGCATTAAGTATTATTTATTCACTGAAAATTCACGGCGACTCAGCCCTTCCTCCTGGGCCCTTCCTGCGGCAGCTCTGGAGTCCTCTTTCCTGAGGGTCTTTAGTTGTGCTGTCCCGCTGCCTCTGTGTCCTGAATGGATTGAACACACTTCCCCTTCATGGTTGTTGTGGCTTTGGGGAAGAGCCAGAATGGAACAGTGCCAGAGCCGGCGGACAGGGCGGGTGAGGACACAGCCTCGCATTTTAGGAGCTGCCTTTCTGCTGGGCAGCGCTGGGCAGCAGCATTCACCATACCTTTATCACGCCTCATGAAGACACTCAGGAAATAGGACTTGCAGAGTTGCACCAGAAAACGGCAAGGACAGGGGAATAAGGCTGAAGCGAGGAGGGTATTTTGAGGAGGATTTATGGCAATGTGTCTTTGACCATAATTTAAAAAAAAAAGTCCAAACATCCACACATATTTGATCACACCTTGTCATTCAGCACAGAGCGAGATCCAGGCCGGCTTCCTGCAGGAGGCAGTACCGGGAGGCCGTTGTCTCACTGGACTGAGGGTGACTCCCACCACTGGGCACAGCCCCTGCCTGGGGCCCTTCACCCCACTGGGATGCAGTGGCGTTTCCCAGCCCCGACTCCATGGCTGGGCGTCTGTACCCACCGTTCCCAGGCAGAGCATGGCTGTCACTATGGCGAGGGCCCCGAGGTACCCAGCCGTGGCTGGCCGGTGGGAGGTGGACAGGACCAGGTCCAAGTCTTCCTGGCTTCTCCCAGGAAACCTTGGCAGCGGCAGCAACCTGGTGTCCGAACATGCAAAGGTGCCGGGTGGCAGCGCCCAGGCTGCACTGAGAAGGTGGCGCAGGTAGGCATGTGTGGCCAGCAGCAGGGCCCCCATCAGCTGCAGGGGAGAGAAGAGCCACAGCCCTGAGCTCCCAGCGGTGGGATGAGGCCTCTTTGAGGCTCCCTAGTGAATTAAGAAAGCAAGGTGTGGCATCGCGTGTCTGCATCCCAGCACCTAGGGAGGCTGAGGCAGCACGATCTCAACATCTAGCCCCGTTAGAGCTCACGTGTAGACAGAGGCCTGCCCACCAGGGTGAGCTGTAGTGACAGCTGCCATGTGCTGCATCCCTGCAGGGCCCTGCTGGCCCCTACTTGTCACTCAGAGGTCCCTGTCCTTCCCGAGCTCGGCTGAGTATCAGTGAGTCTGGAATCACCCAGCCGCAGGGGACTGTGGGAGAAAGCAGGCAGTTTGTGGGTCCTGATCGTCGCTGACGTAGGGGGAGGCCGTGGGACCCTGGGCCCCAGCATGCGTGCGTACTGTGTGCGTGGTTTGAATTCCGCGCCCTCTGTGTTTATCCCTGTGCCGGGCTCGTCTCCCTTACAGCGGAGCAGGCGTGCACACTGTTAGGCGCTGTGAACGGCAACCCGCTCTTCCCTGACCCCACAGGTGTCGTGTGACTCCACCAGTGAGCTCATGTGTGAGTGGGAAGCCTGACGGATGGGCCGGGGCTGCGGGAGGCAGCAAGTGGCTGCAGCAACCAAGCCGTCGAGCGTGCAGCCCAAGGGCGGCCCTGATCCCTGCTCTGCGCCCCTGAGCCCCTGGGTTAATGAGGTAGCGTATCAGAGGCCATGCAGCCTTTCTGACCCCCAGAGGACACACTGGAGGTGAGGTCCCCGCTCCCCACGCAGTTGGGAACTCGCCCCGTACTTAACAAACCAGTTATTCCTGCCTCGACCACGGAGCAGCAAGCGGCTCCCGACTCGGTGATCTGAAGCCACACTGCAGTGGAGACCCAGGCCGGGGCCTCCGGGAGAGACGTCTGCTCTTTCCCCGCCCATGAGACAGGCTGCCCTGCGGCTGGACCGGGATGGATGGGGCCGGGGGGACTCCTACCCCGGCGGCGGAGGCGCTGGAGGCCAAGTCTCTTGCCCACAGCCGGGGGCAGCAGGACATCACCGCGTTGAGGAGGCCAGGGAGGGAAACACATTTCAGCGTCCAGAGGAACAAGAGCAGTCCCCGGAGACACCGAGCCCTCTGCGACAGGAGAACAGAGCAGGTCAGAGCAACGGCAGAGGACGGACAGTGCGGGAACGTCGGGACATCTGTGTGGTGAACTCCCAGATTCCATGTGCTCTGTGGACCGTGACCCCCAGGGGTCACGGAGTCCGATGTTTGCAGGGAGCACAGTTCAGAGCCCTGGCCCACGGCTGCCTCTCCGGCCAGGACAGCTGTCATTGGAACCCACAGGATGCCAGTGCTGGCAAGCACGTGGGCAAAAGGAGCCTGTCTGCGTTGCTGGCATCCGGAGGGAACCTCGAGGCTCAGAGGGTCCTCGGGAGCTAAGCGGGGAATCGCACTGGACCCAGCTCTACTCCGCTGGACACTGTAGGCGCTCGGACGCCTTCCGGGTTTGCAGCAGCACCAGAGCCACCTCTGGAGGCCCTGGGAGCCCCTCGACAGAGGCATGCGGGAAGAAGACTGGCACATGTACAGGGCAGCACGCTCGGCCATCCAGGATAAGACCGCGATTGCAGGGGAACAGCTGGACCCCGAGACCGCGATGTTACACGGAAGGTTCAGCATTAACGGTTTCTCTCACGGGAGAAGCCAAAATATAAGTACAGAGCAGAATAAAGGGCATGTTAGAAAATGGAGGCAGACTTGGGGGAAGGTGGTCAGGAGAGCCGGTAGGGAGGCTTGAAAGGGTCAGAGCCGGTGGAGCGATGATTCCCCAGAGTGAGTGTCACTGCCTGTGCTACAAACGTACGTGGCTTCAACTGGAGGAGGAACTGGGGACCAGCCTGGGCTGCGCCAGGACCCCCAGGAAGTGGGTGCGGTGGGTGCAGGCAGGTTCAGAGGGGGCGCTGGGACACATGTCGTGTCAGAAGACCTGGCCGAGCGTTGCCAGGCACGGTGCTCAGACGGATGCCTGCATGTCCCACGTCCCCGCAGCAGGGAGGGCTCTGCCCAGTGTCTTGGAGCTGGGCCTCCAAGGTGACCAGGTGGACGCCCTCCTGGCCGTGCAGGGTGCAGGCGAGGGAGCCTAGGGCAGGACCGAGGCTGGACTTCACCCACCACGAGGCCCACCTGTCCTCGGCCCCGGCCTCATACGTGAGCCACTGTGCGGGGCCCAGGTGGCCCAGGCTCGGGTCGGCTCCACGCAGGACCACACTGCAGCCCTGGCTTCCCGCTGTGGACCTGTCCCCGCCTCACCTGGCTCCATAGCGCCATTGGGCGCAGGTCCAGAGCTGCCCGGCATGGTCCTTGGCGGATCTGGTCAGCGACGTCCCCAGCAAGGCCAGTGAGGAGCCCAGTGGCCACATAGTAGGCGAGAGCCGTGCCCACCGTGGGCAGCTGTGACACAGAGGAGAGATGCTGCCCAGTGGATGCCCAGGACGACTGCGGGAACCCCAGGTGGCTGTTGGGGCTCCAGCACCACCCTGGGAGGATGCATGGCCAGGTGGCAGCGCTGTAGCTAGCAGTATTTCTTTTCAGACAGAGACATTTTCCCAGGACAGGGACTGGAGCTCAGGGCCTTTGCACTGTGCTGCATCCCCAACCCTCTTCTATTGTTTATTTTGAGACAGGTTCTTGCCGAGTGACATGGTCCAGGCTGGGCTCCAGCTTGTAACCCTCCTGCCTCAGCCTCCCAGAGTGCTGGGGTGATGACAGCCTACATCACCAGGCCCCGATGCATTGCATTTTTTTTTTAAACAAAGACAGTGAGGTCAGGGTCCTACCTCCAGCCAGTTTCGTGGTTTTCGCCAGTAGCGGAGGGCGCCCGCCTCAGCCATCTTGTAGAGCTGCAGACTGAGGTGAGCCAAGCTGAGGACCAGGAAGGCCAGCTGGCGGGCACCCGTGGGGTGGGGGGAGAAACAGCGTTTCAGACAAATCGCCACTCAGGGCTCCGGGAGTGCGGCGGCTTCCGGCCAGGCCCCCTAGCTGACCTGACACCGGCCACTTCCCGCTCTGCTGGGTCTGAGGTGAACTCGCCCTGCCCCAGGCACCTGGGCAGCTCAGTCCCGCACATGTGCGGCCAACTCTCCCGAGCCCAGCTCCACGCCACGTACTGGGTCCCCGGTGGGCCACAGCCTGGAACCGCACACACGGACGCTCAGCCCATGGGAGCTGGGGCTCCCGGGTGTCCTATTTCTCACATAGGAGTTTCCTCAGCCAAGCAGAGCCTTCTGCAGTCAAGATTTCATTTTTTTTTTTTTTAAGTACTGGGTACTGACCTTGGGCCTTTCACACTGGGCTCTATCCCCAGCCCCCTTTTTCTTTGAGATACGGTCTTAAGTTGCCTGGGAACCAAAATAAGTTTTCAGCAGAATACAGATAACCAATAAATACATAAAAAACGTTCACAATCTCTGGCCATCAGGGGAAGGCAAATGAAAACACCACCGAGATTGCACCCAAAGAATGGCTTTCACCAAAACATCAGTGACATGCACGTAGGCACATATATATAACGTGTGTACATACGCACGCAGGACAGATAACTATACCGCCAATCTCTGTTAGTTCATCGGGAAGTTTGATCATTTTTGTGCCTAGATCTCGTAACCTGAACAACTAGTTCTAAGATAACAATATGCAATATATTAACTAATGCTAATTTCCTACTATGTATCATTTCTCTTTTTTTTTGTTTTGCTTTTTTAAAAAATAAAAAAAAATTTTTTTAAATGTACAGGAAATGCTGTACCTCCACAAAAAAAAGAAATCAGTAATAACAAATGCCGGAGAGGCCCTGGGGAAAAGGGAACCCTTCTGCCTCGTTGTTGGGAGTGTAAACTTGTACAGCTGCTGTGGAAACTGGTGTGGAGATTCCTCAAATAAACCCCCTCCGGGTCTTCCTGAGGGCGCTGACGGTGCACGCTGCAGTGACCCGTGAGAGCCCAGTTATGGCAGCAGCTCGGAGCCCCTGCTGCACCCTTGCAGGAAAGCGAGCATGACCCCGACTATGACTTTGAGTGACCTTGAGTGACCAGGTTCTTCCTGACAGAGGTGCTCAGTGAGCCTTGAGCCTGGCAGGGCCCCAGAGGACCTGAGGTGACTTCTGATGTTCTTGGAGGTATGAGAGCAGCCCTGTCACCCACCCAAGCGCCAGAGGGGTGAGACTGAAGCCATGTCCCTTGTCCCTGTGTGCGGTGACCTAGAGGAGGTGACTCAGAAGAAGGGACCGGAAGAGCTGAGGATGCGGAGATGCCCACCAGCCTGTACGGTCCCCTTGTCCAGGGCTGTAAAGGGCCCCACGTGAGGTCATGGGGGACGCTGGCCATGGCCTCAGGGGATGGCAGGGCCTCATGGCAACCTGACCTTCCGGGAGCTTTGATCTTGGACCTTAAGCCTCCAGAACAGGGTCAGACAGACACCGCTGTCAAAGCCAGCAGCCTGCGCACAGCCGCCGACCCCACCTGCCACAAGGCTGCCTGATCGGTGAGGGACAGTAAGAGACCACAAGCCAGGCGCTGAGGGAGGCCAGGGCTGAGGGTCTGAGTCTGAACCCAGCCTGGGTAACTCGGAAGGCCCTGTCTCAGAATTTTAAAAGATTTAGAAGTAAAACAGGGCTGAGGCAAAGGCCCTGGATTCAATTCCCAGTGCTGAAAAACAACTTACAATAAATAGCAATAAAGTAGAACAATTATAAGCACGTGCTGTAACAAAGTTATTTAAAGCGTGTGAAATGTTTGTTCCCGGAATTCCCAGCTGACATCGTGGAGCCCCACTGCCGCGTGGCTGGATCTCAGGGCTGCAGCCGGAGCCCACGCGGAGGCGGCGGTGTGGTCTCTGGTGCTCCCCATTCTCCTGCGACCCACACAGCACTGGGAGACAGCACTGCACTGTCACTCCTGGGGGTGCCCAACACCTGGCACAGGGCCAGGGGGTGATGGGAGGTGACACCCGCAATGGCGGGGTGGCCAGCAGCCTCCCACATGGGGTGCCTGCGGGGGAGCCCCAAGTCCCCGCATCACACTCACCTCAGGGAGCGTGCGGGGGTGCCAGGGGGTGGAGCCGCCTCGGAAGACCCTGAAGGACTCCACCCAGGCCGAGGGCACTGGCCGCCCAACAGGCGGGGCGTCTGCGCTCAGGGTCACGCTGGCGAAGAGCCGGGTGGCCGGGTGGTAGAGGGCGAGATGCACAGTTGCGGCCCTGGTGCTGCTGTCCATCCAGCCGCTGGCCCTCAGAGCAGTCAGCACCGTGTGGGCCTCGAGCCTGCAGGAAGCCCGGACTCGGGGTCAGGAGAGGCTGTGGGGTCCCTGCGAGCCACGCACAGCCTGGGAGGACACAGAAATGAGCCTCGGTGGGACAGGGCACCCTCTGCCTCCGGGGACCCGGCAGGGCCCTGTGCCTCCTTCCTTGCTCCACTGTCCCTGTGGCAGTGGAGACCCCAACCAGCAGACAGAGGCCAGGGGACAGGGGAGACCGCCTGGCCACTCCAGCCTCGGGGCTGCGCGCTTTCTCCTTGGTGCAGGGGAAACTGCGTCTTCCTAACCCACGCTTCACACCAAGTCTCGCATCCTTGTTACTGTTTTCTGTGTCCCCGGAGTCTGCACGGATGCCCTGCTGCTGTGAGCAGAGACCCTGCAGCAGCAGGCACCCAGGGGACAGGACAGGACAGGACAGGACGGCCAGGCCACCTCACGGGGCCTGCACCGAGCAGGTGGTGTTTGCTGCTCCCTGGCGGGAGCCTCTGCCTCAGCCTCTCTGGAGCTGGGCCCACACATCAGCACACAGACTCCTGCGGGCCACGGCCTGCTGCTGCCTGTGCTGTCAGTGGCTGTGTGGCCACTGTCCTCCGGCCGAGGGGCTGGTCTGCTGCTGTCCTGGCTCTGACGTGTAGGACACTTCTGTCATCTCTCATCACCTGCACGTCCCACCCAGCCTGGCTGTGACCTGTCCCCTTTCCATGCTGGCGGCACATCACCACCCCTGGTCTCCAGCTTGGCACTGCCCAGTGGGTCCAGGGGGCCCAGTGCTGCCCCCACCACACAGACCTGGTTCGGCCCAGGCCAGGCCAGTGGGTGTCCTTCCTCACCCCGCAGCTGCAGGGGCCATGGCGCGTCACATTTGTGTCCTCGAAGGCTTCAGCTTTGGGGCTCCATGGAGGACCGGAGTCTTCCAGGAGAGTGGGAGATGGCCAGGGTGGCTGCGGAACAAACCGCGAGTCAGAGGACATCACCCCGGCCTTGCACCTTCCCAGGGCCGCTCTGCCTGCTGCATGGGTCTGGGCTCTGCCTGTGGGAGCCAGCCCTGGGGCGCCCTGCAGCCACCCCATCCCAGGACTCAAGGACTGGTTTGTCTGGGGCGCCTGGCCCGCCAGAGGAGGAGCGGGGGTGTCCGGCCTCCTGCTCTGCCCTGGATGCCCAGGTCTCTTACAGCCACACACCCACGGTAAGCAGGACAAAGCCACAGCCAGGGGCAGGGCCAAGCCCAGGACAGATGCTTGGGACAGGGAGAAACAAAGAAGCGTGGCTGCTGTGCTTCCCACCCTGGTACCCCGAAACCTCAAATGGCCCCCATCCTCCAGGAAGCTAAGGTGATCTGCGGGCTTCCTGCCCCACTGTCTTCCAGGCGTTACTAACTGGATTTATTTCAAAAGAAGGAACAGGGCAGGCCTGGTGGTGCACACCTGTGATCCTAACACTCGGAAGGCTGAGGCAGGAGGATTGCTATGAGCTCAAAACCAGCCTTGGTTACACAGTGAGGCCCTGCCTCAGAGAAAGGGTGCGTGTACCTCGCCTAAGCTGCTAGGGCAGACCTTCGGCTGTGGAGTCACCAAAGCACCCAGCAGGTAGTACTGTCCGTCCAAAGCTCCAGGCTGTGAAAAGACAGGGTTAGCGGGTCACCCACGCTTCTCCAAGGGGCGGACAGCTGGGGTGATGGCGCCCACTGAACCCGAGGCTGGAGTCCAGGCCAAGACTGCAGCCGGCTTCCTGGGAATCAGCGTCCACCTTGCGCGCAGCCTGTCCCCAGGATCTGGAGTCCAGTGATGCCTCCCCAGGCTGCCACCCGCGGTGTCTGGGAGAAGCATGGGGCTCGGGAGGTGGGGAGCTGCATTCACCCACCTGAGGCCCGGGCACCCCAGCCGCGGAGGGGCCCCCTGCATGCAGCTTGTCTCGCCGCGAGCTCAGCCTCCAGCTGCCCCCGTCCCCAGCGCCTGGCGAGAACCTGACCCTGCTTCATCCAAGACAAAGCAAACACTGTTTGTGCTGCCCGAGGTCAGGGACAAGGGATAAGAGGCTCTCCCCTTGTCCAAACTTGGGCCACCTTGCAAGAATGAAACCAAACCCATCTCCAGCGTGAGGCACAGCCTGGGAATTTGCTGTGCTCCTCACAGGCCAGAGAGAAGGGAGAAGAGTGGGAAAAGCACTCATTCACTCACTCATTCAATCAACAAACCTGAGGCCCCAGGAATGGGGTAACAGAATCAAGTCTTCGGCCTGAGGAGGGGCAGCAAAGGACAAACCCACTTCACAAGCGGTCCTGACTGTGAACCTCAGCCCAGGGGGTGTCCATGGCTTTGCCAAGCAGCCTGGGGCAGAGCTGGTGCTGTGGTTTACATCTAGATGCTGGCCAAGGACCCATGAGCTCAGGGGGAGGGGTGCAGGGGGGTCTGTGGGTGGATTAATCCTTTGGAGCCACCGCTGGTCTGGCGGCTGGTTGGGGTGGAAGAGGCGGTCCCTGGAGACTGGCCGAAGGGCTCATTTCCCTCCTTGGCTCCTCCCTTCTTCCCCCGCACCTCCTGGGCGCTGTGATCTGAGCAGCTTTCCCTCCAGGCCCCCGGGGCACTGCCCTTCCTGTGAGGAGCCAGTGTCCCCATGCTCAAAGCGTGCATCAGAGCAAACCTCTCCTTCTTGAAGTGGTGCACGATGGGATCATGGCCGGTCATGAGAAAGTGACCGGGATGGCTGGTCTGCAGAGGGTGGAGCACCCAGCCCAGCCCAGCCCAGCTCAACCAGGTAGCGACCCAGCGGGGCTGACCCTGCAGACTCCGAGTGAAGGGGGTGCACCCAGGGAACAGGATCCGCTCTGGGGAAGTTGGCAGCACACATTGGGGGTCAGAGCCTCAGTCCCCACATGGGGACGGGACGCTGGCTGCTCCCCAGCACATGGTGGTGGGGGGAGGGGAGCAGCTCGCACACGGCTGGCTGATAAGGGCAGCTATTTGAGATAACTTAGAAAAAGCACATAAACTGGGCCACACCCAGCAAACTCCAAGCAGTGAGGAGGGCCCGGAATCCAGACACAACTCACCTACCAAGGAAAGCCCATTAGATTCACAGCCGACTTTTCAGAGCAAACTCTCAAGTCAAGATGAGCTTGGAGTGAGGTATTTCAAGCCCTGAAAGAAAACAACTTTCAACCCAGACTGATGTACCCAGAAAAACTTTCATTCAAATTGAATGGAGAAACAAGATACTTCCATGACAAAGAACAACTGAAGAAATTCACATCCACCAAACCAATCCCAGAAAGAATATTGAAAGACATACTAGACAGAGATAAAAACAACCACAGTCCCCAGAACAACAACAGAAAGAAACCACCAGGTAGGACAAGCAATTAAATAAGGGGAAAAGCAGAAAGCAAACAACTGGAACATAACATGGCAAAGTCAAGCCAGTACATACCAGTGATATCCATAAATGTAAATGGCCTCAATTCACCCATCAAAAGAAACTGGTTGACAGAATGGATCAAGAAACAGGATCCCACAATATGCTGTATACAAGAAACACATCGGACCCAAAAGGAAACTCATAGATTAAAAGTCAAAGGATGGAAAACAGTATTCCATGCAATAGGAACCCAGAAAAAAGCAGGGGAAACTATTCTGTTTGCAGACAATGTGAACTTTGAACCTAAAATGATTAAAAGAGATAAAGAAGGTCACTGCATACCTGTTAGTAGAAAAATTCAACAGGAAGAACTAACAATTATAAATATATATGCATCAAACACAGGAGCACCCAACTATATAAGACAGATACTAATGGACATGAAAAACCAAATACACAAGAACACAATTATAACAGGAGACCTTAACAGCCCATTGTCACAAAGAGATAGAGCAACTAGACAAAAAGTCAGCAAAGAAATAACAGAACTGAATCATACCTGTAAGCAATTGCACTTAGTAGATGTTTACAGAGTGTTCCACCCAACCACATCAGAATACTCATTCTTCTCAGCTGCACATGGACATTCTCCAAAAAGACCATATATTATCCCATAAAACATTCTTAAGTAACTGCAAAAGTATTGAAATTATCCCATGTGTAATATCTGACCACAGTGCACTGAAATTGGAAATTAATGGCAAAAGAAATTGCAAAACCTGCATAAATACATGGAAATTAAATAACAACCTTTTGAATAACCAGTGGGCTACAGATGAAATTAAAGAAATAAAGCAATATCTACAATTCAATGAAAATACAGAAACAACATACTGTAATCTGTGGGATGCAATGAAAGCAGTCTTAAGAGGGAAATATATAGTAATAAATTGTTATATCAAGAAAACAGAATGAGCACAAATAAACAACCTAATGCTCCATCTCAAGCTTCTAGAAAAAGAAGAGCAAGCTAAACCCAAAGCTCATAGAAGAGAGGAAATTGTAAAGATTAGAGCAGAAATCAATGCAATTGAAACTATAAAACAAAACAAAACAAAAGAATTAATGAATCAAAATCTGTTTTTTTTTTGCGAGAATAAACAAAATTGACAAACCCCTAGCTAACCTTATCAAGAAAAAGAAAGAAAAAACCCAAATTTATACAATAAGGACCAAAAGAGGGAAATTGCTACAGACCCCATGGAAATTCAAAAGATCATGAAAACCTACTTTGAAAATCTCTACTCACATAGAGTGGAAAACACAGAGGAAATGGACAGATTTGTAGAAACATATGAACTACCAAATCTCAACCAAGAAGATATAGCAATTTTGAATAATCTAATATCAGCTATTGAAATTGAAAATGTAATTAAAAACTTACCAACAAAGAAAAACCCAGGTCCTGATGGTTTCATGGCTGAATTCTACAAGAAATTTAGAGAAGATTTGATGCCAATACTCCTTAAACTCTTCATTGAAAATGAAAAGGAAGCAATCCTCCGTAAATCATTTCTGGAGGCAAGTATTACTCTCATACCAAAACCAGAGAAAGGCACCATATCAACAGCGCCAAAACCAAAAACCACGTGGTCATCTCAATAGATGCAGAAAAAACTTTCAATAAAATCCAATACTTTTCATGATAAAAACCCTTCAGAAACTCAGAATACATGGTGTCTACCTCAATCTTATAAAAGTCATCTATGACAAACCAACAGCCAACGTTATAATAAGTGGACAAAAACTGAAAGCTTTCACTTTAAAATCAGGAACAAGATAAGGATGTCCACTATCACCACTCCTATTCAATATAGTTCTGGAAACACTAGCCAGGGCAATCAGACAAGAGAGAGAAATAAAAGGAATAAAGATAGGAAAGGAAGAAGTTAAACTATCACTATTTGCAGATGACATGGTAGAAGACCCAAAAAACTCCATTAAAAGACTACTACAGGTAATAAATTCAGCAGTGTAGCTGGATACAAAGTCAATGCTCAAAAATCAATAGCATTCCTGTACACAAACAAAAAACTCACTGAGAGAGAAATAATGGAAATATCGCCCTTTACAGTAACATCTAAAAAAATGAAATACTTAGGAATCAACCTAACTAAGAATGTAAAAGATCTACATGCTGAAAATTATACTATGCTGAAAAAGGAGATTGAAGAGGATGTTAGAAAATGGAATGATATTCCTTGCTCTTGGTTAGGAAGAACCAACATTATGAAAATGGTCATACTCCCAAAACTGTTATACAGATTTGACACAATCCCAATCAAAATACCATTAACATACCTCACAGATCTAGAGAAGCACTCCTGAAATTCATTTGGAAACAGAAGAAACCTAGAATAGCCAAGGCAATTCTGGGCAACAAAGGTAAGGCAGGAGGCATCTCAATTCCTGACTCAAAACTATACTACAAAGCCACAGTGATAAAATCAGCATGGTACTGACAAAGAAATAGACCTGAGGATCAATGGAACAGATTAGAAGATGCAAGCACAACTACAAAGACACTCAGCCACCTGATATTTGACAAAGGGGCTAAATGTGTGCACTGGAAGAAGGATAGCCTCTTTAATAAATGGTGCTGGAAAAATTGGCTCTCCACAAGCTGAAGACTGAAACTAGATCCAAGCCTATCACCATGCACAAAACTAAAGTCTAAATGGATCAGGGACCTAAATATCAAAAGAGAAACACTGAATCTACTAGAAGACAAGGTAGGCAGAAGTCTTGGAGACATAGGGGTAGGCAGAGAATTCATGAACAAAATGCAAACTGCACAGGAAACACTTCAAAGAATCAACAATTGGGATCTCAAATTATTGAAAAGTTTCTGAACTTTAAAAGAAATCACCAACAGAGTGAAAAGAAAACCCACAGAGTGGGAAAGAATTTTAGCCAGCAACCCCTCAAAGAACTTACAATCAGAACATATAAAGAATTGAAAAGCATCAAACCCCCCAAATTCAAAGACCCTCTCCAAAAATGGGCATCTGAGATGAACACACAGTTCTCAGAGAAAGATATATAAATGGCAAATAAATGCATGAAGAAATCTTCACTGTCACTGGTTGTTCGTGAAATGCAAAATAAAACAACATTGAGATTTCATCTCGCTCCGGAAAGAATAGCTGCCATCAAGAAATCAACTGATAACAAATGTTGGCAAGGCTGAGGGGAAAAAGGAACACTACTCCACTGTTGGTGGGAGTTTAGACTGGTACAACCACTGTGGAAATCACTATGGAGAATTCTCAGAACACTAGGATTGGAAGCTCCATTCAATCCAGGTATTCCCCTCCTGGTATTTTCCCAGAAGAACTGACAAGTTCATATCACAGTGATATATGTGCACCCATGTTTATAGCAGCACAATTTGTAATAGCTAAATCTTGGAAACAACCAAGATGCCCATCAACCACAGAGTGGATGAAAAAGTTATAGTATTTTTATAGAATGGAATATATATAAAAAGGATGATCTTGAGGCCTTCATAGGTAAATGGAAACAACTTGAGACTATCCTCATTAGTGAAATAAATAAGAATCATATTTACAAATATCACATTGTGTCTCTAATGTAAAAAGTAATAAGAAATGTGGGAGGAATAAATCCCAAAATGTGTAATTGCTATTGTGAAAAGGAGAGGAAAAGAAAATTCTCTAAAGGATATAACTGTATGTATGTTTAAGTGTGTAGTATAGATGACCATATTACTAAGTTTTTGTTAGTTCATTGAGCAGAACTGTTTGTAGTCTCACAGTTTGAATGTCTACTCTGCATGCTTTAATTTTGTAACCTGAACAACTATTTCCAAGATGACATTATGTAATTTATCAACTAGTGATTTCTTAGTGCTTTTTTGTCTTTTTTTCTTTTGGAATTCTGTATTATTGCTACTCTTTTTTCTGTGTTACTTTTTTTTCTCTTTAAATTAAAAAAAAAAAAGAATGAAAAAGTGTTTAAAGCCTTTATAGACAGCCCAGCATTCTGAGATGCCGAGGCAGGAGGATCACAGATTCTAGCTCAGCCTGGGGCAATTTAGCGAAATCCTGTCTCCACATAAAAATGAAAAAGGGTGGGCGCATAGCTCAGTGTGAAGGCCCAGGGTTCCATCCACAGCACTGGAAAACAACCACATGGCTACAGGCATGCCGAGAGCTAGAAAACACAGAAGAAAAAGAAATCAAGGTCGAAGAAAGGTGGTAACATATAGGTTAATAGATGCAGACGCCTCAGTCCATTTATATGTACTGAAATGTGGCTAGAAAATGTCCACAGCGCTGGGGAATGAATAAAAGTCTGGTGGGCTGATTTATCTGGCTGGCTTGACTTCTTTTTCCTGGAGAGAGCTTTTCTTCCGTGCATTCAGGAATTTGCTCTCCGTGGGTTCTGTAGTTCTAGCACCTCATCTACGCAGGCTGCTGCTGGATGCTGGCGTTCTTTGAATCCCAGCGGGGCAGCGCGGGAAATGTGGGGGGAGTGGAGCCCTGCTCAGGTGTCCGGAGGGCGGGCTGAGGAAACTGAGGCACCCACCGGGAGGAGGACTGGGCGGCAGACGGGGGTGAGCACAGAGCAAGCGGAAATCCCTCTGCAGGGGGAAGGGCGATGGGAGAGAGGGAGGGAGCGAGACTGCGCTTCGGACTGGGAGGACCGGTAGTACCTGTTCTCTGGAGCGAGATGATTTGACAGAAAAGCTGATTTTACATTCACAGCTTAAGGTGCTCCACAGTATGTATTTAAAAAAAATATTTCAGCCACATTGGGTTTGCACAATCAATAGTGTGTGAGCGCCCTGCATGCGTGTGTCACATGTCTGCATGTGTGTGAGTGGGTACCTGCGTGTGTGGTGCTAGGGATGGGACCCAAGGCTCGGGGCACAGCAGGCTGGTGCTCTAACCACTGAGCCACACTCCCCGCCCACATTCCCAAAGCAGCCTCTGGAGAAAGGTTTGTCCTTCCTGCACCTGCCGCCTGTCTGCAGGGAGTGACAGGAGGGAAACAAGTCAGGAAGGACCGGTGGGACCCAGGTCCCACGCCCAGAGGCAGCAGAGCCCTCTCTCTCCAGGAGAATCCCCGCCTGTGCTAATTACAGCAATTACACAAATCAGGGCCTGGAGGCTGAGGCTGCCAGGCCAGGGGCCAGATAAAAATCAGCACTTTTTTTCTTCCCATGGATGCAGCTGAGGCTGCCAGAGCCTCTTTCACTCACTGGGGCTTCATTCAGTAGTTTATTTTAGTTTTGTTTGACCTGGAATTTCAAGGAGCTTTTAACTGAGCTCAGAAACACTTCCAGCACAATTCAAACAGGACAGACTCCAGTACAGGGCTGACCTTCGGTGGAGACGCAGAAATCCTGTAGCACAACTCTCTGCTCCACGAAAGATTCCACGGCTCAGAGCCAAAGGAGCCCAGGCCCCGGGCCCTTTTGACCCATTTCCTCTGCAGGGCGGGGCGCAGCTCCTCTCTCTGGAAGCTACAAGCCACAAACCCTGGGGAGCCGCTGAGCCTTCAAGGTTGGGAACTGGAGAGTGTTAGGGGCAATGGGAGCCCACTGTAGACCTCCCATTAGGAACCAGGACACGCGAACACCTCTCTAGCCAGGCATGGGGTGTGTGCCTGTAACTCCAGCACTCGGGGATGCTGAGGCAGGAGGGTCATACTGTTGAGCTTAGCCTGGGAAATGTAGCGACTGAGTGATATTCCGCCTCCAGTGTTTAAAAAGGACTGGAGGTGCAGCTCAATGCAAAGGCTCTGGGTTCACTCCTCAGTACCGAAAAACAAAACAAAATGAAACAAAGCAAGCTACACCCCTGGCTGTTGGTCAGGGCACCCAGAATTGGTGTGGATTTGTGCCCTTGTGGGAAGGAAGCCTAAGGTTTCTGCAGACCCACAGTGCGGACCTGGAGTGGTTCCTCAAAGCCCATCTAAGGACCCCCAACTCATGAGACCTCACAAGCATCATCTCAGCTGCCACATTTTTGATTTGAATATCAAGATGCATCAATTCCCAGGAGAAACATGTCACAGGTGATGAGTATGAAATGTGAGATATCACCACCACCACCACCATCGCCAACACCACCATCACCACCATCGTCACCACCACCACCACCACCACCACCACCACCACCACCACCACCACCACCACCACCACCACCACCACCACCACCACCACCACCACCACCACCACCACCACCACCA
>PVLA01009186.1:0-78652 GCA_004027455.1 Hydrochoerus hydrochaeris
ACTATCCAGAAATATGCCAAACCAATTAGTGGACTGATTTAGTAATCACACACCCTAGATCCAGCCACCTCTGAAAAATTCCACCTATGACTGCATGAGGCTTTGAAGGGACATCTAGAAACAAGGCATAACACTGTCTCTCCTCTCCTCTCTCTCTCTCTCTCTCTCTCTCTCTCTCTCTCTCTCTCTCTCTCTCTCTTCCTCCCTCCTTCCCTCTTTCTCTCTGCTTCCTGGTTGCCATGGGTTGAGCGTCTTTTCTCTGCTGTGACCTTCTCCCGTACCGCTAGCACCATGGCATCTGCCCAACAGACCAAACTCTTGAAACTGTGAGACAAATAAATCTGTTCATAAACTCTGGGTGTCAGGTATTTTGTCCCAGCTCTGGGAAAATGACTAATATACCCCTCTCCTAGTGAACCAGGGGAAGTGTTGAGGGAGCACTGCCTACAGAACAAGGAACTCGAGGCTAGAAACAGCAAGGGAAGCTGCCTATGGCTAAGAAGCCAAATAGACACAAGCTCTGTGGCAATTCACACATTAAATTCATGACTCCAAGATTTGCATGTCTTGGTGGCAGAGTTTAAGGGCCAATATAGACGCTTGAATGCCAAGCATACATAAAGGCCTGGGTTAGCATTCAGAATACCTAAACTGGGCAATTCCAACAATATTTTTTACTAACGGTACTTTGTACCATTTCCTTCCATGGTTCTCTAACTGAGAATTAAACACTGACTCAAAAAGACTCACGCTCACCATGAGAGAAATGCACAGCTTTACTCCTAGGCAGCCAGTACATAGTTTTCAGGCATTTTCAGTGCTATCTACATCAGCTTCCTGTGCATTGCATTTCTTCTCTGTTCAGGTGTCTTACTTTCTGCCTATCTGCTATGCTGCTACTAGTTCCATCGCTTTCTGACAACACATCTGCTTGACACTCAGGAATCTGTCTGCATTTATAGGCATTTAGATTATGACCTTAAGAGAGTTTCGGGTAGATGTCAGGACAATAATGCTGTGAGAAGAAAAGAAGAAGAACAACAACTATTATGCTTAAACAAAGCTACATTTATTACCTTTGCAATGATTTATACAACAGAGCTACTTTATAAATTTTGTTTATATATGTGCTTCACAGAAAAGAGCTGGAGTGGATTTTTCTTGTACTTTTCTTCTTTTACCTTTATCAGTCTGTGTTTGCCGTACGTAAGGACTGCAGTCCATTTACTGTAAGAGATTGGTACACGTGCAAAACACGTTTCAGTTCCCTCTTTTTCCCGGTGTCCTTTAATCACTTTTATTTTTCTACCACTAGATTTATTTACTCATCTTATAAGACTGCATGAATTTAGCTCAGCGTCGTAAGCGCCTGCCTTGCAAGCACATAGTTGTGAGTTCGATCCCTGGTACCGATAAAAATTAAAAAAAAAAAAAAGACTTCATGAAGTTAGTTATCTTATGAACAGATTGAAAACTAGGCGAGCAGACCAAATGACATGTAAAACATGTAAGACAATTGTACTAATGCTCACTTTTAAAAAGCATTGTCCACACTGAATTAAAATATTTTATTTTGTTTTACCTTTTTCTCTTCATTACCTTTTATTTTGTACTTTATATATACATTGAGTTGTTCCCATCAGAGAAACCTCCTTTATATAAGTAATCTTTCTTGTGTCCTATTAGATTTTTATTCTATCCTTACTGGATGACATGATCTAGACTATGTATGACTTGAAAAGTATGTTCAAACTGAAGAATTAGTATAACGATCCCTTTTATTCAAAACCGCAGGTTCTTGGCAATCAATAGGTACTAAGTATTTATCCTGTTTTTTAAAGGGAGAGTTCCTTTTACCTCTCAAAAGATAAATTTTGTTTTTTAGAAAGTTCTGCATAACAACAAACAATCTAATGACCTGTGCTAAGGTGAACAGAAAATTTTGGCTTATTTGTAAAAGAGCTCAATAACATAAATTTATCATATATCAAGTGGGTTATTTCAATTGAGTTAATAATTTGTCAAGTTATTTATTTCTGGATTGATGTAGGGGTTCTCACTTATTTGCTCCCCAGATCATTACCTCAGAATAATAGATAATGGAAAAACTTTAAAATCTACTATTTATTGTATCCTCTGTTATGTTCATTTTGTTAGGCAAGATAGTTCAATAGACTAATATAACCTCAAAATATTTTATCAATGTTATTATCATATTAGTTTTGCTTTTCAAATGATGGAGAATCACATACACTTGAAAACATCAAATCTAATATAAATCACAGGGAATGTTGGATTTCAAATCTATATCACTTCAAAATTTAGGTCTTTCACTGTCCCTGATGTTTCAAATTATATGTCAGAGACCTATTCTTGTATGGAGGTATCTCCTGTAGCATCTCCCCTAGAGTAAGCTCACTCTGAGGCTATAAGTAAATATGCTAAAAGCCAAAACTATCAAGAGAATCCATGTCTCTAAGAACTACTTTTTCCTGGAAGACAGGAAAAAGCAGAATAAAAGGAAAGAAAATAAAACATTTTAAAGGATAAAAATAAGAGTTTACATGAGACCATTGGAGAATATAACCAGATAGCTATGCTTTTTAATACATATATTTTTAAAATTATAAAACTCATTTAAAACAATAGGCTTGTTGATTTTTGACAAAGGGAAAATTAAAGAACTTAACATTGTGTAGTGTTGGAGCGAGCCTACCTAACACATTCTGCTTCTTAGGGTGGAGGGAGAGGGTACAATGGGATATTGACATTTAGATTTTCTCTTGTAATATTGTTCTATATTTTAAAAATATACACTTTCATCTATCATATGCTGATATTAAAATTTAACAACAATGTTGGTTTTATTTCCTCAAATTTTAATATGAATTTGGTGGTTAGGATGGATTGGCAACTGGGGTGCCTGGGAAGACAGCTGGGGGCAGGGGAAGCGTGCTCCCAAGGACATCCAGGTGGATCCTGCAAGCATGGTCTGAGGGCTGTGACTGCTCCCCCGTGCTGTCCTCCCTGGCACTGGTCTGCAGCTATGCATGTTGGCCACCAGCACATGGGTAGTTTTGCTGTCCTGCCCCCTTCTGCTATGCTGTTTCTTCTTTAAAGATAGTTTGCCATGAATTGAATCCCTTAAAATGATGCGCTAGATCGAACCTTTGCGCTTTTAAATTGTGAGTGTTAGGTATTGTGCCCAGCGATGGGAACACTGATTCATACAGTGTATGAAGTCTTGGCTGTATTTACTAATTGATTCTCTAGGTTTAGATAATGATAATTTTTTCTCTACTCTTAACTTTAAGCATAAAGGAACTGCAGCAAGAATAAGAACTTTGAACTTTCCCTTCCAGAAAAATACCTGTCACTCACTGATGGTAATTTTAGATGTGGATGTGAGCACATCAAAGATTCCTGCAGCACGGGTAAAGCACTCTAGGGTCCTTCAAGGTGCTTCCCAAGGAGCTCACTACGTGAGTCTGGCAGGATAACTGGGGCAGCCCTGCCCCAAGCATGGGCAGCACCACCCGATCATCCACCTTGTGAGGAAAGCAAAAGCGGGGCATGTGCTTGCATGCGCATGTGTGTGCGCGCGTGTGTGACACCATCTTTCTCTTCTTACAAAGGTGTTTAAACATCGGTGCTCAAATCCTAAACATTAAACTCTAATGACCTTGATTTCATCCTTCTCATCCCCCAAACACTTCACCCCTAAACATGATACTTGGATTTGGTTCCCCTCGCCTTGTAACTTCACAGTGGGGAATAAATTCCAACATATGCTTTTGAAGAGAACAAGCTGTATTATATTAGATCATGTGGAAAACGTCAGAGAAGTAACCTCCTTAAGTAAAGTTCTCAAAGAGAAAATAAACAGTGGCAGTTAAAACACTAAATCATCAAATTCTCATAATTTTAATTGCTCTAATAATAAAAAAGGAGGAAATATTTGAAAGCAAATCAACTGTTTGTGAATTCATATTGTTGAGATATTTTGAACAAATACAAGGAAAGGAAAGATTATATATGTGTTAACTGGAAAAATTTAAGATGTAAGTCAAATTGCTATGAAACTGAATCATGGGCAGGAGATCCTCGTTTCTGGCAAGCTTCTCCTCAGATGCTTTAAACTCTCAATGTGAGGAGGCTGCAGTTATGAAACCCAATCATCTTATGAAAATTTATTATTAACACATTTTATGCAGAAACTCTAATATGCTGTTGTCTGGAGAAACTGTGTTTGTCACATTCCTATGACTTTGACAAAACACTCAACACCTGTAACTGAAAGGAGGAGAGTCTTACTTTGACTGACAGTTGCATCTGGGAATATAGTCCACTGTCAACTGGCTCCAAGGCAAAAATGCAGTGGTGAAAGGGTATGGTGGAGCACAGAGGGTTATTCCATGGCAGTCAGGAAGCACAGCAGGAGAAATCTGATGATAGGAACACACCTTTCTAGATCACATCTCTAGCAACCCACCTGCTACAAAGCCCCACAGGCTAACAGCATGATCAGCTACCAACTCAACAATGGACCAGTCCACTGGTGAGACCCACCTAAGAACATAGGAGACTTTGGGGTATTAGGGCATTTTATATATAAACCATAACAGCAACTAACCAATTTTCAAAAATATTGACCAAAACTTACATTTTTTGGATGCATGTTGCTTAATGATTAATTAGCCCAATGGAGAGTTAATTTAAATTCAACCTCTAGTTAGGTATTGTGGGACCTTTTTGTGACCCTATGTTTTATTGATATTATTTATTTTGAATCAGTGATATTTTATAACATTTTAAAGATTAATCAATAATTTTGTAGTATTTCCAATTTGTTTCTTAATTTCTAATATGCAAAATTCACAATATTTAAAAATTTTTACATACATTATTCTTTTAGTTCTTTAATATCTTTGTAGTATTTTGAGATATTTTAACTTCTTTAAAGACTCAATCTTCAAAATTACTTTATACTTCTTTAAAGACTCAATCTTCAAAATTACTTTATTACTTTAGGGATGTTTATAGGAACTTTTAGAAATTTTCTCCACTGTAATCATCCTCGTTTTTGCTGTTATACTTTCTTTATGTCTATGTTCACCCAATAGATTAAGCAAATTAAACCTGCTAATATTCATTTCTGTTCATTTTTTCTTAGGTATTGATATTTTGACTGGAAGAAAAACAAAAATAAAGAGAATTGAGAGACTCAGAATATTATTAAATTCCATTAAATAATATTTTTCAAGATGATTTTTAAAATGCAAATATGAAACAAAAGATAATTAAACATTTGTAACACTATTATGAAAAAGTTTCACTGCTGTTTCAAAACAAGTCTCAATTGCCCTCTTGGAATAGCCAACAGTTATTTGATCACATTGTTTGAAAACCATACATTAGCAGATATTCTTTACTTGGTAAAGCACAAATTCTGACTCTAATTAATTGTTTTCAGTCACTACTTAAGCAGACAGACTTGAACTTGAGATTTTTGTTAAAATCTTAACTCATCCACAGTTCAAAACTATGCTTGTACTTATCTCAACTCCTGCCCCTTGTTAGATGCTCTAGGGTATCTATCACATGTAAATCATGTGATTATTGACCACTACACAATGCAGAGATTTGACCAGCTATTCACTCTGCTACCAGACTTGCTCCAATAGAAGTCATAGCTTCTACAGCATCCAACCTTCCTAAGGCAGATAGACAAGCTTATCTATTTGGTACTGAGACATATGGGTAGTAAATGAGATAAAATAATATTTACTGATCAGGCCTTCTAAAAGTGAGTTACATTTTTGTGCAAGTCATTATACAAAGAGAGCTCTCCAGGATTATCATCAGAGGGGGTCACATGGGACAGCAGAGAAGGGAAAACAGATATCCCAAGCTCCACTCAGGAAAAGCTGGAACATGGTGATTCTGAGGTTCCCTAGGTTGTAGAAACAAGAATAACGGGAGATTATTCTGGAGAACATATGCAGTTGACCGGTGCTCAACTGCAATCCAATAGAATTGCAGAGTCAGAAAACTTTAAATACAGAGTACAAGGCACAGAGTATGTGCCCAATAGCTTCTGTAGCTCAGTGTAACCTCAGCCTTCTGTAGGCCATGTCATGTGTCCTTAGGAAGATGGACAAAATGGAGTGAGAGCAGTATGAGGTCTTTCTCTCCATCCTCAAAGGCCAACATTCATCTCCTTCCTGCAGATAGACCTTTGCAGAATGGTAAGAAATAAAGCTTTCTCTTTCCCAAACCACAAAATATTTCTAAAGAGCATTGACAGCGACAGGCCAGTCTTGGTAAATTTTCAGAGGAAATCTATTAAAATTAGGCACTAAAAATGCATAAGAGAGTGGCATTGGATCCATCACAGTCCATTCCTTAAGATTAGGAGGCTATCTGCTCTATGAACATTTTCTGCCTGAACATGAAAAAAATCTAAACTATTTTAGGCAGAAGAAAGAAATGAAAAAAAGAAACAGAGAGAGATAAAGGAAAGAAGAAAGAAAGGAAGAAAGAAAGAAAGGAAGGAAGGAAGAAAGAAAGAAGAAAGAAAGAAAGAAAGAAAGAAAGAAAGAAAGAAAGAAAGAAAGAAAGAAAAGAGAGAGAGAGAGAGAAAAAGAAAGGCATGATTGTGATGCTTTGGCAGAATCTGCCAACAAGAAAACTATACCAAAGACTGGGGATTTAGCTCAGTGGCCCATGTGCTTGCCTGGTAAGGGTGAGGTTATGATTTCAATCCCCAGTACAAAACAATAAAGAAAACTAAAAATAAAAAAAAAGGAAAAGGAAAGAAACCTATACAGAGAGACACCATGTAGCCTTAGCTGCAGAACGGCAGCATGCCAGATGCCCAGGAGGGAGGGGCATTCAATAAAAGGGAGGGCAGAGCACCACTGGGGGAGAAGTGAACCTTATGTGCTGTTCACCCCAATTCACAGGAATGAACACCCACACTCCCCAAATCCCAGGTAGTCCTTCAGTCATTATTTGCATGGGCAGACATCTGCAGCAAAGATTCTTACATTAATTTATTCTAAGCCAATTTCTAATTAACCTGGACATCATAAACAGATATTCCCAGGGGTGCCAATGAAAATCATTCAGCAGTGCAGTTTGTCTTTTCTTATTTTTTCAAAGCGATAGATCAATATTTCCAAAGGATAAAGGTGTCATTTTGAAGGCTAACTCTGTGTTTCATAAATACTGTGGCATACACAAGTGCTCACAGGAACACACATACATTTTTGCTTTTTGACACCTTTTGCAAACCGGTATATTTGATAAGTGGCTATCTCTATCTCTGCTGTCAAGGTCCTTTATTGCCAGCTGGTTAGAAAAGAAGGAGGCAAAGGTCGATTTGCTTTTCCCCAGAAACAAATCTGTCATATCACTGATGTTCCACTCCAGCAGCCTTGTGGGACTGCGGGCTGCAGGTCTTCCTCCTTCGGGGCACCTCCGGCTCCAACGCACAGCAGCATTTATTCCAGATGAATCAAATTCTGCATCAGCGTGGCAACCAAGACACTTATGTCAGGGAATAATCAAGCACATAAAGCTTACCCCCATATTCCCAACAATCAGAGTACTTTAAAAAGCTTCTCACAATGGATCTCTGTGCATCCAGTTGCCCAGTTTTTCTGCTTTTGTCCGTGGGAGAGTCTAATTTGAGAGAGCAAAATCGCAAAGTCAAACCACTGAATCAATGGTTCTTGGGCAGGTATAAATGTGTATAAACATGTATGGTTTAATGCAGAATATCTTTTCATAATACACTTCTTCCACCTGAGTCGTGAATTGCCATGGGGATTATTTCCAAAGACAAGCTGCAGGGAAAGCATCCATTAATCTGCTGAATGAATTTTTGAATCTATTCTCAATGCTGAGACCTCCTCCTGGTGCTTGGTAATTACCCCAATATTTCCTACACGCTTGTTTAAACGGCTTCCTCCAGTCTCCCGGAAGAAGGTCTCTGTGTTGATGGGAAAGGCAGCGCGCCTTACCGCGCGGCCTCGTTCCATCTGCGGCTGGTAGGGGTCTCGCTAATCATTGTCATTGGAACACTGGATGAGCAGTCTGGGGACACAGATAGATGCGACACCCAGGAGCCCAGGAACTTTGCAACACAGTGCTCAATTTGTAAATGCGTCGTCCCTCCCAGATTCAAAGCAGGGGATGAACTCCTTTACAGCAAAACCGTGCACCTTAATTATACAAATACAGTTATCGCGCGCTCTTTTCAAAGGCGAGGCATTTAACACAATGATGTTTTGTTACCTCTGTCAGAAAATATTTGGTTGTCATGAAGAGCAAAAGTGACAGAAAAACACAATAGGGGGAGAAACAAAGCAGGAAGAAAGGAAAATGGTTTCAATCCAAACTGCTATTTACAGAGAAAATTTAAAACCAATTGATGCCAAAGAAAGATAGAAGTTGAAAAGTGCTGGACCCTGGAAAAACTTCAAAGGGTATTAAAATGTCACATTGATTTTTCTTACATCTTTAAGTAGTAAGTTTCAAAACAATGGGTGTGATCCACAATTTATCCACACAGTATTTCTATAGAGAGAGAAAATAAAGCGCAGTGATTTTTCTTCACATAAAAGAATCATCACACTGGAAATATTTATCCCTTGCTTTTTAAAAGTAAAGATGACTTCCATACTTCTGTGAACATGACTTGAATGAATATTATTTTCTAAATAAGTTAGTTGAGTGGTTCCTTAAAATTGTGAGGTATTCAAGGACAAGCTCTGTTATTTTGCTTGGTGTAATAAAAGGATATATGTAATCTGATCCCAGAAACTAAAAGTATTTGAAGAATGAACAATGAAATTGTTTGAGGTGTTTGTATATCATCTTTTTAACTGAACAAAAATATTAGATAACAGTTAAAGGGTGATGTGGTATTGTTTTCAATATTAGAATATGACAACAACAGATCAAATGTTTATAGAGACTCTGCATTTAGAATGCTAAGAAAAAGAAAGTATCTCCATTTTATTGTAATGGAAATATATCTCCATGTTGCAATTCAAAATTTATCCATAAAATGAACTTTACCACATCAGGAGATGTGTCAGGAGAAGCCAGCCATAAAAATAGCCTATTGTTTGTGAAAGCCAGAAAGAAACTTCAGTTGAGTTTCAATGATCTCTATTGATTCCTAGTTTTCACTTTTCCATACATGAGAATCCATTAATCAGAAACTGCCTCCCCTACTCACTGAAACCTCTGTGATATGAAATTGTTTTCTGCTGTGAAGCCAATGCTCAGTTCTCAGTGCTTGGCTGGCTTACTAACGGCACTTGCCGTTCTTCCCCTACGCCTTCTTTCTGAGTATGTGCTTCTGGACACTCATACGATGTTTTGTTTTCTGTTTCTTCTTTTTTAATCAGTAGCTATTTCTCCTGTGTTGTCATAATTTTGTTGCTTTCTTTGCATCACTCTAGTTCCTGTTCATGTAAGTGTCCTACTGATTGGTCTTTAGATGTTTTCTATCATCCTTCACTTCTTTGGAACTCTTGTACAGTTTATACATACTGCCTGTAACTCAGAAGTGGGCTTTGTCTTCCTATCTGACTTGTCTCCAGACACTTACTTTCAAATGTTTTACCTGATTTATTACCCATTTTGGAGAATAAGTATCATAAGCTCGCACCCAAAACAAAGTATAAATACACTCTTCCTAAGGTTCCTCAAGTCCTAACGTATAGCATTTACTACCTTGTATTCACCTAACTCCTCCATTTGTTGTCTCTCAGCACTCAGTGTGCCAGCATGTTTTTCTTTACACGAGTGCAAAAGGATCCGTGAGCTAAGCAGGTCCAACCACTTATTCTTCACAGCACCAGTGGCACTCCATGTTGCCCCATATCGTAGCTTCTTTCAAGGGCTACACACAGTACACACCCAGGTTCACTGCTCGTTTGCTGCACTCATTATATGCTTTCTTCTTTGCTCGTTGAAGAACTGTCCCGTGACATGCCTGCTGGTTTAAGATCATGCCCACTGAACTCTGATTTTTGCTCTCTTGGGGTTTATTTTTGTAAATGCTCAACCCTGGCATCCATGTGGTTTACATCAGCCCTCCCTTTGAGTCTTTGTTCACATGTTAATAAGGATTTGTGAATAGGTATGGGTCACCGTGAGCCAGCTGTTTGTACCTTGTAAGTTTTTCTCACTTGTGTACATCAATGAAAGTTGTGTACAGGTACACTGTGAAATTTAAATGGTGAGATGGTCCAATAGCATGAAGAAAAAACACAGATGAATGGTGTCAGTTCCCAACAAAACATGTTTCTAGAGATATGCATTAGCTAAGTCTAATTAAGGTAAAATTGTGCTAAAATAAAATTTTTATCAGTACTTCTTCATCTCTTTAAATAAGACATGACAGACTTAGTCATTTCTTGTTTCTGTAAGTCAGCTAACGAAGGAAAGATTAAAAAAATACAAACAGTCAAAATATTTTATCAAAACTAGAAAAATCTATGTTGCATGTAAAGTTCAAGAAGAGAATCCAAGAAAAAAGACATTCTTTAAAATGAAGTTTCTTATGTGACTCTAATGCTACAGGAGTATGTAACACAAATGGAAATAAAACCTCAGTATGCTTCCCAGCCAGGGTTGACCGAAGGGCCATTACTGCTCACCCGAGTGGTCACATCTTGAAGCAGGAGTGGGTCAGCATGGGGAACTGTTTCTCCATCATATAGACTAAGGTCGACATTCTTCTAATTACCTCTAGGGAAGTACAGCATAGATTCACGCTGGGGAGATTTTTTGGTCTTTCTAGCTACCTAATTTCACTTAGTCTAAAATTGATATTTGTAAAGTAGTTTTAATGGGGCTATGATCAGATTAATCAATGGTAAACTACATGCACTGTGCCCGGTTCAGACAGATGAACTAGTTTTATTGTTAATGTTAACTCAAAATGAGTATCTCTTAGAACTTGCAGAGGAAATCAAGCAGCTCTAATGATGTTGAATAGGAAGAATTAATAACAGGGCAACTCACAGAAGTGAATGTGTCAAGGTATGAGTGTTTTGTATGACTTTACTGATTTTAATGTTTCAAAACCACTGTCATGAAGAGGCTGAAAGGCTGATTTGCTGCCTGTCGGTTTTCTTTGCATTCACCTTGGAGTCTAAGCCTCTCAAAGATGGAGAAGAAGCTACCTGTAATCGGGACTATGCTGAGCTCATTGCATGGGCTGATTTACTTCTGGACACTGTGCTAAACTGAACCTCGCCTGTAGAGGTTTCGAGAGGGAATAAGAAGTGTCAGAGAACTGGTGTTAGTTCTGGAGTGCTCCGAAATTTTCCCTTGGAGAAAATTGAGGCCCTTCTGTCTTAGAGCCTCCTGGTGAGGCACTCAAATTTATCTGCCCTAATTTTCAGTCCTAATGACTTTCTCAGGGATAGTTTATTTTACATGAGCCTGCTCTTCTAAGAAGCAATCAAAATGATCTATTTTAGTCTGGACCAAGTGCGGGTGCAACGTATAAGTCTTTTCTCTCAAAAGCGAAGTTTGATAAAAGAAGAAAAGGGAATGGCTGACAGCTCTTGTTATAAGAAAAATTTTGCAAGCAGGTCAAACATAGGAACATTCCATCTTCACTAACCGTGTGTTTGGGACAATTCAGGTTTAAATTCATTTAGGGTTGTATTTCACATCTACTATCCCCCAAAATGAAAAATTTTGTTTTATTTCCATTTTCTATCATGCTTACATGTTTGTGTTCCCTCACTTGCTGTTTTAAAGCCTGCACTTCTCTCAGCACTGGGCTTGTGTGAGTCTGTGTATAACTGTAGAACAATAAGCACTTCCACTGTTTGCATTTTCATATAAACCACACACCAATTTAAACGTTTAGTTTTCTTTCATATTTAGCAATCAGCTTTTGTCCTTGTATGGATTATAAAAATCTCTTTTATAGTTTATTACCATAAAAGCTAAAAAATATTTTCTTAAATATTAAAGTGGAATAGTTATAGAGCAAAGTAAAACTATCCTATGTGTTTCTAAATTCTACTATCAGTTAAAAGGAAGCAGGGGAGGGGAACATTACTAGCACATGCAAGGTTCTAGGTTCCATTCCCAGTACCACACACACACACACACACAGAAAATGTCGATTCGGATTATGTCTATATGACATTTAAATAACTTCATCCTCTGGAATAAATTCAGAAAAACTTTAAAATAAATTAGGGGATGTAATGTCTGTTATTTCCTTTTATTCAAAAGAAACTATTTTAAAACTTTATGGTAATTATCATGCTAATCATTATTTATAAGCTATCAATATATTTTAATACCTTAGGAGAGTGAAAAATTATCACTTTTCTCTTTTTAGTGAATAAAGAGGCCATGAAATACTCCCTGGTACATTTTATGGATGAATTGAATTTCGGGAAAGCATGCTACAGAGCCCTCCTTTTTCTTTAGAAGTCTGAAGTTAGGTATTTACAGTGAGTTAAAGGAAAAAATGTATTATGATAAACTTGTGGCCAATACGTCTTTTTGAAATGTTTATCAAATGTAGATAAATGGGGAATATCATAATTTGACCATTCATTTTGCAAATGATGCTTATATTTAAGAAGTCATATTATTGGTCAGAGTAAAGCTTTTTTTTTTCACTTCCTTATATGGATATGCTGAACTAAATATGAGGCTTTGTTATATTTTCATAATGATCCTGACTCTCCAGTGATTTTTTGGAATACATATGTTACTCATCTTATTTTTGCAAAACACTTTTTAAAATTTGTATTTTATTTTAAGGAGGGAAAAACAAAGCAAAAATGCAAGAAAAACAAGAAACAAAAGAGACAAATAAACAATAGTAAAACCCCAAAACAATAACAATATAGGCTTTCAAAACAAGGTGGTAAGAACTTTAAAAAGGCTGTTATTTTGCATAGCTATCTTCAAAAGAGTTACTCAGATTACCAAATATAAACATGCAAAATTGATCTAATCCTATGACTGTTAGCTGTTTTGTTCTAAGAACTAAGAGTATTAGTAGTATAATCATTTTATCTCTCTTAAGTGTATATATACAAATTTATAACTTTTTTCTTTTCCTTTCTTTCTTTTCTCCTTTTCCCTATCTATTTGCAAAGTATTTTTTACTTGAGCCTTTTTATTATACACTGTGGCAAAAAGCACAACAAATGAAACAAAGTGAATAGAGTTCCTATATGACTCACTGCTTGCACTAACTTCCGAATTGCAAATTCTCATTGTGAGATATCAATTAGAATTCCTGTAAGACAGATTCGCCTTAGAGGTGCCATCTGTGCCAAGAGATGTAGCGCATATTAGGATGATGCCCTTTCTCCAGATACAAGACTTAAGAATGGAGGGTATCACTGATCATCTTCCTAAAACCCCAGGGTTTAGCTTAATCCCAAATGTCTCAAATTTGAGAAAATGTACTGCTCAAGAAATAGAATATTTGCATTTCTGTAAATGTGGTGGCAATTATTACAAGAGCATTATGCAGATTGGACTTGAGAAAATAAAGGCTGTACCTTATCAGAGCAGTGGGGAAATTGAATGTGTGCTCATGTGGAAACCTTTTGATGAAGGGTGTTAATTCCTTAGATTTTCCTTTCATAGACTCCCAGGAAGTTCACTTTAGAGAACAACATGCCAGTTGTCTAATGGTCAGTGGTCCATGGCCAAACTAAACATAATAGAAAACGAACTCACAGTGCTGGAAAAACTTAAGTGCACAAATCAAAGACTTGCAATCACATCTTGTCTGGGGACCCAAAATAGCAAAGGGAGCTGGTGTTAAAGATAACTGTGTCACTCAGTTTTCCATTATTATTGCAAAACTTCTGTGATAATCAATATGAGGAAACATATTTTGGCTCACAGATTTGGATACTTCAGTCAATGGACAGTTGGCCTTGCTTCTTGGACCTGTTACGAGGCAGCACACCATGGTGGGGGAGAATGGTGCAGGCAGGTAGATCACCTTGTTTCCTGGAATGAAAAGAGACAGAGAGGGGTCAGAGTCCCATTATCCCCTTCAAAGATGGACAGAAAGACTTGCCTGAAAGACTTCCCTCCAGACCCTGAACCCCACGGTTCCCTTTGTCTCCCAATGATGTCACAGGTAGGAGTGAGCCTTTGACATGCCTCTCGAGAATGCCTCTTCAAGGACACATATCCAGATGGTAACAGCAAGAAATTACTAAACAGACACATTGTTCAGGTTAGCTGGTCATGATGTGGCTCTGAATACTCATTGACCACCATGTACATCTATTTACTCTAGAGATGGCCAAATAAGATAATCATGTCATGAATGATTATTATATCAAATAAATGCCTATAATTTGAGGAGAGTATATCTCCTCCTTTCTGGGTTCAAGGACACGTTTGAAATTTGGATTCAGGAATTTGCCTGCATGTTGATCCTGTAATGAGAATGAGAGAAATATATAAAGCCTAAATATTTGCATTATATGAGCTTCACATTTAAAATATACAGAGTTATATACAGAGTCTGTCAAAAATTGTATACACACTTCAGGAAAATAAAAATTCATATAAATATTTTAATTCTAAATTTATTGAAACATCATGAGGTTAGTACAAGTTACATTTGACCTCTAGAATTACAAACAGTGCTCAAAGTGGTGGCCATTAACTTTAGGCATTTATTAGTGCAGCGAACTTGCTGCTTGGTCATTGAGATTGCTGGACATGCATTTTCAGTTTCTTCTCTAAGGGCAGCAGTGTAGTCGGTTTTCTGTGATATACGACAACCTCTAGGGTCCCCCATATGAGGGTAGCACCATCTGTTGAAAAAATATTGTACTATTTTTTCCCTGAACTGCACATACAGTACATTTTTTGGTGGGCTCTATATTTGTAAATTACCTTCTGTGGTCAACAATTCTCTTTACATTTTATACATTAATATTCCAGCAAGTAACTGAGAGAAAGCTTGAGGTTATTTTTCTTTAAGCAGTGTATCTTTAGTGTATGCACATATGTTCATGCTAACAGTAGACAGAGTGATTAGTTCACACTGACAATTAGATGTCACTTCTGAATTTTAGCAGACAGTGTTAAGTAATACCCTGTATCCAGCTGCTGTTCCTGTGTCAATACACAGTGCTGTAGTCAGACAAAGAGTTTTGATTTAACACCACCATTCTTCTTACCCTCCCGAGGGCACCTTTGACACAGAATAAAGGTGATTGGTGTATAGTCAAATTGTAGAAAAGGGCAGGAAGGCAAATTACACAAAATGGAAAAACATGATAAGGATTTTACTACATGGATCATTTGCTTGAATAAACTAGAAAAGAGGAGACATTCTGGTCTGATCAGTCTATGATCAGACTTCTACAAATGATTGATGGAACATGTGTATGTATTTTGAATTTTTATACTAAAATTACAATTAAAGGAGCTTTGAAAGTTAGTAAACATTAAGTGGTTTCTTTCAATGAATGAAAATTTCCCTTCTCTTTTCAGAATAACTGAAAAAAGTCCAAGTATTTGAAAATATGTCAGAATTGTCTTTCAAACTTCTGATTTTTGGTAAGCCTGTTGGGTTTCATACTTTTCCTCCAAACAACGTTTACTTCTATTATTAGTTTTATTAAAATACAATAAACATGTAAAAATTATAAATTAATAATGAATTTACAAGTTTATAATTTTATAGTTAGCATATACATAAACAAAATTCAGAAACAAGAAATGAGACATCGCTGATATTTCAGAAATCTCCTTCAAGCACTCCACCAGAAACACCCCATTAGCCTTAGATGCAACCACTTGCTTGAAGATCAAATTTTTTTTGAACATGATTCAACCAGCATTTGCATCATGCATCCTTTTTACTTGATTTCAGAAGTATAAATGCTACATTAAAACATGTGTTAGCAGGTGGCTGTCATTTGTTCCTTTTCATGTCTTTATAGTACTCCGATGTAATACTACAGTGTATCTACTATTATTGTGAATAAATTTGTTGTTTCCAGTTTGATATTATGTCAAATAATATTTTCAACATGTTTTCTGCTACACAAATATCTAAAATTTCCCTTTTCTAAGAGTAAAATTCTCCAATCCTGCACATTCTTATCTGTATGAACATATTCAGTAGACTTGAAAAGGTTAAAAAAAACATGGTTATAATACCAGTTTGAAGTTTAAAGTGTTATCTTAAATACATTGCTTGCTATCTTGTAAATTTTTAACATTTCTTTGGATTGCTCTTTCAATATTTCTCCCGCTGCTCGGTCTTGCCCTTCCCTCTCTGCCCCTCCAATGAATCACACATTATCCTCCATCCTGCCCTGCTCGTTTGTGTGTGTCTGCCAAACTTTTCAGTCTCCCTCTGCGTCAGGTTGGTTGTTCGTGTTGGTTTACCTTGCAGATTGAAACCCTGAGTTGAACTCTGTCTAATGTATTAGCATCCTTTTTTCATTCTAGACAAGGTTTTTCTGAGCTTAGAATTGCATTTGGAGTATTTTTAGAAATTCCAATTTACTAGTGAAAGTCTCCATTTTCCATGTATTTTCTTAAATTTATTATTACAGATGTTTTTTAACCCATGACTGATATCTCTATTTGTTGTTGTTTCCCCTTTGCTCTGTTTCTTTACTTTATTAATTTTTTTTCGGTCAGTTTTTCTTCCACTCTTGTGTTTCTAGCATTTTAAAAATACTGTGTGTGAAAACTTATACAGGTGATTTCTAGGTCTCGAAATATTTTTCTTTCCTTTTAGTTTAGGAACAGATTTTTTGATTTCTATTGAGGTGTGAGCTGGGTCCTGTCTTCAGGACAGCAGATCTGTGTTCCCTTTGGCCATTCCTTGGGGCAGCTTGCAGCTGTATCCCGGGTGAGCACCCTCCCAGGCCCCATTCCAGGCCCATCCAGGAGGCTGTGGAAGAAAGCCGTCCTTAGCTTCTCAGCCTCCTACAGCCGCCTGGGGGCAGTGTATCACTGGACCCTAACCTGGCATGGCCTTACCATGCAGCCGTTACTCAAAAACAGGCAAATAAAAGAAAGGGTAAGTATTAGCAGTGTATGAGCAACATCTAATAATGTGTTGACTTCTTTTTGTTTCTTCTGTTTCCAATATAGTGAACTTCCAAATTTTGACTATGATTTTCTGATGTTTTAAAATTGATTTTTAAAAATATTCATGTTTTTAGCTTTTCTCAGAGGGAGAATTGATTCCATACAACCTGATTAGGGGTAACTAGCAGCAGAAGTCGAGTATTGATATGGTTCACATGCACCATGGCACATCCACACATGTATTGTTCAGCAAGAAGAGAACTCTTGTGGCTGTTATGAGGTATGATTTTAGTTTAACTTTAAAATTTATCTTTTATTCATTCAGTGAAAGATTTTACATAGAAGACCTGAAATTAATTTAATATTCACATATATAGACCTCTTTTAGTCTTAATATTATGTTTGAATTTTATTCTTGAACTTTTAGTTAAGTGAATACTATAGAATTGAGACTATAATCTGAATATAAATAAAATGTTAAACAATATTCCAACTCATTTTACCATATGAAACGTTTTACCAAAAAATATTCAAATAGTGTCTATAGTTTCAAAACCTTTGTGTATAAATAATTTTTTCCTTTAGTCAAAGTTAAATTGGTTAAGTTATATGATAAAATAATGTGGCTCTCCTTTGGTTTTATTGATACTAGTTCCATAAGATTAGTAATCCCAACATCCCGAGATACCCAGGCAGGGCCTTACACGATACATGTTGGGGGAAAGTGGTCTCCTTTCAGACAAAAGTTAATTTCCTGGGGGGAAAAAAGGGGGCTGGAATGTAGTTTTGTGTGAAGGCCTTGGGTTCAGTCACCGGTAACACACACACACACACCCCTTAAGAAGAAGTAACTAATAAAATGATAGATTTAAGAATTTTCTCCCAATGGATTCAAATGATGGATTTAAGGATTCTTTCAATACAATCTCTTGTGTTGAAAAATTAACATATGTATTGATTTTTTCAATACAAGAGAGGGTTCTTGTAATCTCCGGAATCTTGCCCATGCTACTAAATGCCCATACAGCGCCACCACCAGCCCCCGTATTAGGACGTTTGCATCTTGCCAAGTCTCTTCATTTCGACAGTATCTTCAATTTTTAAAAGTTTTAAACTGACTCTGAAACGGGAGACTAATTTTTTCTCTATAATTTGAGAACAAATAAGCATTTCGATAAAAATATAAATAATTTGTCAGAAAACCTTCCAAATAAAGGCGAAATTTAAAAAAATACCCATGTTCATAGAAATGTATTTTAGATAGTACTTATTGACATGTGCTTAATCAAATTTCTTCCCTCTAGTTTTCTTTCTGCTTGCATTGGTGAAATGGAATAACTTGCAATGCTAGATTAATATTCAATCAAAAACGCGTAGGGACAAAGCGCTCCTGTATTTTTCTTGCTCTTGTTCTTTTTCTCTTTGCCTTGACTGTGACCAGAAATTGCTGCTGTCGTTTCAGAGCGTCTTGCAGATCCCCCTCTCGGCCCGCCCGCCCGAGAGCTGGGCCTGGCTGCACAGCGCCCCGCAGCCCCGCTCCGCGCCTGGCTCCCGCTGGAATTTGCCTGGACCGGCGCCCGCAGCTCCCAGGAACGGTGCTGGCTACCTCGGGACTGAGCTGTCTTCTCTCTCCTGCAGTGAGGGTAAAAGTCACTGCAGAGACAAACTTGATACTTTAAAAAGACAAAATGTTTGTCAGTCTTAAAAATAACCAAACGTATTCTAAATGTCTAAAATACAAGGCAAATTGAAACGGGGGCGAAATAAACTTTTTCTTTTCATTTCAGCAAATGTTTGAAGAGGACATGTCACACCTCTAGCAGCATGAATATTTATGAATTTGGCTGTTAGAAATTAAGCTATCTACAATTACCAAAATTATGTTTGTAGTTCCAGTCCTATATAAAAGCACATGACTTTAAATAACAGCCTCACATGGGACTCAGATCACAGCTTCAGCGGAAAATGGGGGAGGGCTATGCAGGCTGTTGTCCAGACTGAGTATCAGGGCCCAGAAAGGGGTTCTCAGAATGATTGTTTGCACTCAAAAAGCATGATACACAATCAGGTCACTCATTAGCTAATCCACCAACACATGTTCCCTTCAAAAGTGAAATCTAGGGCACATGAATGTATACAATTAGGAAAAGATTTTAGTTTTTTATGCTAATCAGATATTTCAATACCACTATTCATAGCACCTATTTTATGTATCTGCTCTAAGAAAAATTGGGATAAGTCAAATTAAGAAAGCCATTTTCATTGTGAACTAATAAGAAGGCTATGTCTTCTCACACTGAAGTGGAGTCTTTAATCCCTGTCACAAAGCCAGATGTGTTTGCAATAAACTGAATAAAATATAAGAATAAAGAATCATAGGTGAGGTTAAAGCAGACATTCGTAAGTGAGCTCAGGGAAAACGTGAAGATAAAAGTGTGATGACACTTGTAGTGATACTCAGAGACAAGGTAGAGAAAAAATAGCCTTTAAATCAGCAGGGGGGGCGTGGCATACTCCTATAATCCCACCACTCAGTAGGCTGAGGCAGGAGGATTGCCCAGAGTTGGGGGCCAGCCCAGGCTATGTAGAGAGTTCAAAGCCAACCAGAACTACATAGAAAGACCCTGTCTAACAAAAGAAAGAAAAAGAAAGAGAGAAAGAAAAAAGAAAGAAAGAAAGAAAGAAAAAAGAAAGAAAGAAAGAAAGCCTTTAAACATGTATTTTGATGTGGCAGGATACAAACCATTGCATTAAATTTTTTATATGGTCTCAACCATATTATACATCCTGCTTCATCACAAATATAGATGGCTTCATGATGGAGACCCAAGAATTTATACTCAAAGCATTAAAATATTTTAAAATATATACATAGAGAGTTGGGTGTGTGATCTGGGCATCGTGCCACATTCCTGTAATCCCAGCAGTCAGGACACTGAGGCAGGAGGATCCTTGCAAGCTCAAGACCAGCCTGGGCTATAAAGTGAGACCAAGGCCAGCCTGAACCGCATAGCGACACCCTTTCTCAAAAATACCAAAAAAAAAAAAAAAAAAGTTGAGTGTGGTGGTGCACCCCTATAATTCCAGGACTCAAGAGGCTGAGACAGGAAAGTAATTGCAAGTTTGAGACCAGCCAGGGCTACAAAGTGAGCTCAAGTGCAGCCTGGACTATATATAGCAGGACCTTGTCTCAAAAGAAAAAAAAATACATAGAGAAAGAGATCAAATATCTGTACCTGTAGCTAAGTACATAAGAATTAGAGAAACATCAAAGTTTAAACAAAATGAGCCTGAAGAAGTCTCAGCAGAGCAGAACAAGAAGGTGACTGAATAAAGCTTAATCATCACTGATGTTTTTCCAGAGAAGGACGTGGGAACAGAAATTTTTCAAGGAGTAGAGGAAGTGTGTTTGCAAGGCTGGCAGCTATTCACTGGCAATGTTGCTGTGCAGCCTGGCGGGGGGCATCCGCTTGGCTGACATGGAGTGGCTGTCTCAGGTTGTCCTGGCTTGATGACATTGACCTCATGTCATCAGTGTCACCTAATTATCCCTGAACTGCTTTCCTAGGACCACATAGCTGCTGCTTATAATTTATTTGGCTGATAAAGAAAAGCTCTCCTACAGAGAATAGATGTTGTAGTTAGTGACTGTGAACATCACACTTATATTGCTCATTACAGATCAGTATTTTGTTTCTGGTTTACAGCTAAATCTTTTAAACATATTATTTCAGATTATTTATGAAGGAACTGAACTAAGTAGTTAATCACTCTTCCGATCACTCTTCTGATCCAGAAACCTTGAGGGAAAACATCACATTCCGCACCTCCAGTGAGAATTTTTATTTATTTAAATGGTTTTAAGTTTTTAACTGCATTGATTTCTAATTTTTATTATTTATTTTTCCCATTTTATAGATATGTGTTTATGATACATAATAAACACATTCATTGTGACCAATTTGTAGGCACATAAATAGCTTTTTACTTCTTTAGTGCTCATGTCCTTTCTGTCTCTGCATAGTCTGTCCTGTGGTTTCATGTCATCTATATTTTTTTTGGCTTTTTAAATTATTTATACTTTGGGTTTCTTATATAAGAGCTTTGCACTTTTACCTTTTTTATTTAGGGATACAATACATTTTAATTAATTTCTGTTTGGTTTGATGGTATAACAAAATGCATACATTAGGTATGCATTTTCTTTTGTATAGTTTCTGTTTCTCTACTGAGAATCTTCAGATGTTCATTTAATACAATACTCCTTTAACTTGGAATTTTCAGCTACTGCTGTACTGCCACACTGGATTTGGTGGTTTTGTCTGTGAGGTCGCCCAGTGTACTGTAGAAGAATTTGCACATCCTTGGCTTGGGCTCACTGGATGCCAACAGCACTCTCACAGCTGTAATAACAGAAGTGGACCATCCATGGCCAACATGTCTACCTCGGGAGTCAGGAATCACTCCCTGGTGAAAACTGCTGCTCTAATTCTTTGACAGCTTTAAATTCCATTTCTGACAATTCTAGGATTGCACGCTAGAGATCCTGTTTTTTTATGGATACAAGGATACACTGTCATTATGGGTAATATATCATAGAGTCTCTGTCACACTGTTACAGTTCTTTGAGGAGTGTTAATTTTTATTTAGTATTCAATCACATTAACTGAGTTATCACCTTGCACAAACAGAAACTTGCATTTATGCTTCATTTAGGTGAGTTTGTTTTGGATTTCCTTTATCCCTAGAGTGAATTCCTTAGTGCTGTGGGTCCTCTCCATGCCAAATGGATAGGTCTTTGTGGATTTCACCGAAAAGCCCTGGGTATTTTCAAGCATCCTGACTTTAGCAGGACTGGAGCTTACATTGCATTTCCCATGAGCTGGGCAGCAGATGAAATTTCTGCTTAAATTTTTTAGTGTTCTATCTGTTCATTGTGACTTGGCTCCATGGGAGTCTCTCACAGGTGTGTGTAGCTCTGTCCTCAAAGATTTGAGGGAGTTTTTCTTCTAAACATCTTTGGAACCTGTGTTCTTTCTATTTTCCCATGTTTGAATTTCTAGTTCCTCTACGAGTTCTAAACTGTTATTCTCAAGCTGATAATGTGAGCTGATGAAAATCACAGGCTTCTGCCAAATATAAGCCACCATGCACAGGAAGCTGCGTCAAGTGAACACAGCAAATGCTCAGTCAGGTTTGCTTGTCTTCATACCAAATTTTTATCGGTTTCTTTCTGCTTGAGGTCACTCTCCTGTATCTTGAAGTACTACGCAACACCCACACATGCGCACACGCACACGCACGTGCACACATGCACACACTTCTAGAGGTCCATGTGGTTGTGCCAGTTTGACACTGGCTGCCTAATCTGAAGTCAGCTGAGCCAGATTTCTTTAAGGTTAGCCTCTCATGTCACAATTTCCAGCCAAACAAGCGGACACTACGCAATGTGAAATAAGTTACTCATGGTGCCAGGCTTGTAATTTTTTTCCATTTTACTATACTTCTATTTAATTTTTTTCCATGTAGGGTTTCCTATCAATCATGTGAGACTTAAAGTGGATGATCTATAACATGCTATATAAATACACTGTAGGTTATCTGTAATGCTCAAACACAAATATTGATTTTCAGAGAGCAACAATCAGCGTTTGAATAAAACAAAAATGTTTAGGAAAACTAGACTGCTAGTCCCATAGATGAGTTAAATAAGCTTCCTTCTTTTACTTTTCTTAGAGACAGTTCTTATTATGTTGCCCAGGCTGGTCTCAAACTCCGGGGCTCTGGCAGTTCTCCCACACCTCAGCCACCAGTGTACCCAGGACTACACACACGAACCACCGTGCTGCAGAATAAACTGTGACTTAATTCTAAATTTGACTCAAGGTGTTAATGCCAAAAATATTTTTTGTCATTGTTTTGTGAACATCACTTGTCCAAATATATGTGAATCTACTGCTGAATCCTTTATTCTATTCCATTTATTCATCTGTTTATTTTTGAGTCAGTGCTGATTTGATTATTGTAGCTATGTAAGTTTTAAACTTACTCAGCAGCACATGCCATGTGAAGTTCAGGATCTACCAAGGGAGATCCAATCAAAATAGATTACTAGGAAATCATTCATGCAAGTTATTTCTTAGCTCATGTGGTTTCTAAAACTTGAAAAAAATTAGGGAATTTTCCTGTTCCTTATGAAAATAATTTAAACTATTTAATGATAAATTAATAGTAACATTAAAATTTCTATTCTTGAGTGCATTAAATGCTAGCTTTACAACAACTAATGCATTCCAAATAAAGCAAGTGAATGCGAGGGGAGGAGCCGTGCGCTGAGTTAAGGAGCCGCAGAACTGGGCCTCAGATCTCAGCAGTTTAAACTGGAACCAAGTTCTGATCGCCTTCCTTATACTCACAATAAAAATTCTGAGAGGCATACAAAAGCATACTGGGAAAGTGATGTTTAAAAGTTACTTTCTTAACCCTTGTTCAGCAAAGGTGATCGTTGTCATTTGGTGTCTGTTCCGTTTCGGTGCTTGTTTAGATCTGCACAGCAGTAGTATGATGTTTTCTTAGTAATTTGGACCCCACTGAATGAGACTCTTGCAGACGATCATAAATATTGGGTTACTTAGTTTAGTAATCTAAATGCAACATTATATTAAGAGTTTATTAAAGACTGGGAAAATTTTTTAAAATCATAAATAACAAACTTATATTCAATAATTCCAATATGGTTATTCATATTTTCATTCACACATCGTGAACAATATGAGATATTCAGGATGAATAATTTTGATTTTTAGATTTTTCTCTTACTATAAGGCAACTGATACTACACTTAACCAAATGCTTTTGAACCAGGAGATCTCCTTATTCACAGGGTCTAGGGCTGGATTCTTGTTCCTCTGTGTTTCACCACAGAGAGGATTGGGCAATGCTTCCTCACCACCTGAGGAGGGAGGAGGGTGGATCCGAACTCACCTTAGTAATTACCGTTCTGTGCTGTCCAGTTGTACTCAGTGTTATGGGCCCAAGTCATAGGGAAAGTATTCTTTCTGCACAGACTTTGAGCTAAACTTGGGGTTCTGTTTAGCAGTGGCCAGATCACAGCAATATTTAAATCACTTTTTCCCTAGTGATGTCCTTGCTGTGAAAATGTAGGTTTCTGATTGTGCCTTGAACAACATAATTGGAATATTTTTCATTACACCTCTTATTTACAAATTATATATAGTGCAATAATATTAATAGACTAGTGTATTAATAATATAATTGCTTATACACATACCGTGTCCTTGGAAACTTTCTTTTCCAAATCTACCATTTCTCTGAGGCACATCCATTGACTAAAATGAGGGAAATGGAGCGTGTGATCACCTGCTAATTGTGCACGGCTCTATGGAACAGAACTCGTAGTCTCTCTTGGTTTTAGTTTCTAAAACAAAACTATGGTTACTTCAGCATTTAGAAACAGGACATTATTTATTCGATAAATATATGAAGTTCATTTCATGTACCTCTGTGTCTAGGAGGATTATTCTTCATTCTGTGTGTAGACACAGAGCACGCTTCCCTCTGCTGGCCCCTCTGTGTCTGCACAGAGCTATAGGAAAGCTCTCAGCCCCTCAGACAAGGATAGCCCAGGTGGTCAGCTGTCAAATGCAGGCAGTTCACTGTGTTTTACTTGGTATTTTTATCATCTAAGAAATTTAAAAACATTTTAGTGGGAAACTTCTGAAATTTTAACTTTTGCTTCTTTAAAAGCAAACAGTTCAAATAATTAGGAAGCATTCCAATAGCAGCTCCCACGCCCATTAAAATCTCGTGTTCCGAATTGTTCTGGTCGATTAGCATAAATACTTCAATGATCTGTGTTCAAGATGAACTATGTGAAAGATAGATGTGTTCTGGTTTGAAGATGTATTCAAATACACATTTAGCTTGTGCTGATCAGAAAATAAAAAGCATTTATCATATTCTCATTGAGCTAATCACATAATTCTAAACTCTTGCCTTTATATGTATAATTTGTGAATACTGAACATTTGTTACACAAATTGCAAGATAGCCTGTTTTGTGTAACTATGTGCATCTTACTAAAGTTCTCTTCAGTAAATATTTTAAAAACACTACTTTCAATACATGCTAAGTATTTTAAAAATGGAAATGGGAAATTATGTATTCAGAGGTAGAGTATAAGAAACGAAATGAATCATTTGGGAAAACTTGCGACGTAGCAACTTCTTAAGAGTGCTTCACTGTCATAATAGTAATGATAAGCTTAATTCCTCTGGGTGGTAGAAATCACATAAGGACGGTATTGTGATTGTAGATGAATGAAAGTGTTGTGAAGGGGTGCAAATTGGTTCATAACACATATCCATCACCCACAGGAGACTAGATGAGCCTGAAGCAAAAGCCTTCTTGAGATTATAAAGCTCAGCTTATGAAGCTTATATTTCATGTAGCAGGAAAAACACACCTACCAAAAAAATCTTCTGTTAACCTTCTGCTGCCACCTTGCCTCACACCAGCGAGCAGTGAGAAGTAGTCACTGACGCAGCAAGTGCTTATCTTTGAATAGAAATTGAACATTCCCAAAGGGTGAGAATATGGCTATTTGCACCTTTAAAATAGAATTGTGAGCCTGAGGTGGAAAACACTGCTTTATGTAATATAAATTTGATACACTCGGCCACCTCTGTGCTTTTGAAGTCCTCCGCAGTCTGGGAGATATTATCGTGCTTTAGTATTGCCATAGGTTTGATTATTCCTCTGATCTCTTTCAATAATTTTTCTTCTGTTTTATAAATACTGCCTTTCAGATCTTTAACTGGCAGCTGGGCATTTTCACTTAGAAGTTTATTAACTCAGCTCTAAAGATCAAAGTCTTTCCTAAACTATTCATCCTCCTAGATCTTATTGTATCAACAATATATCATTTTTCTTGTTACATAAATTCAGTTAATAATATATTTGAATTCATTTTCACTGACCTTAACTGAAAAATATCCCTTTAGGTCAGATTCCAAATTGATGGTTTACATCAATTTGCTGGACATCTTTAGTCTCTCTCTCCCTCTGTTTTTACCACTGTCTTAGATCCAGTTCTCATGCTTAGATTCTTGCTAGATACTCGTATATCTGACAATTTTTCTTCCTTTCAGCAGTCACTCCATCGCACCCTGCACATCACCATCAGATCTCTCAATGAGCTGTCATCAGAGTTCTTCCTTTCATCAAAATAAAGCTAAGAAGCAAAGAGCTTCTAGATGCATTCACAGCCATGACTGTAGTATTCATTGTCCTCCATGGTCAGAAACATTTCTCTCAGCTGCTTCTCTTTTGCTGTATTTCCATTCATTGGTGCACATCATTTTCAAAACCCACTTAACATCTGAATCTAGAACTATTTTGAAGTGATCAACAATCACTTTAGGGGTAAACCCATAATGTATTGAGGACATAAGAGTTGATCAGACAAAGAATAAATTTTTCTGGTTCATCTGTGTATGCTCCTTACAATTAAGGAGCCAGTGGTTTTAGAGTTTGGGTTTACAACTCAGCCTACATGGAATTATTGGATTTTAGCTATTTTTCAAACATGACCTATTGGCATTAAGCTGGCAAGCTTGAAACCTCAAATTCAATCTTCAGATAAGTATCCGAATTTCATAATCATAGCATAAAGCTCCAGATTCTTAAGTCAATAGTAATTTCTACTTGAAATTCAAGATGAAGCTGATTAAGATTTTAAATTCATTAGTAAGAACATCTCGAACAGAATTTGGGGGGCTATTTTCTTTAGATACATTTTTAAGTTCTAAACTTATTCAATGGGAGAATCACTTTTTAAAAATTTACATATTGCTAAATGTTCTTAATTCTTAAAATAGGTAGACTTTCTGCTCTTGGAGATTGAAATATTACATTAATTTTGGGTCCCAAAGTAAAGTTGATTTATTGTTCCTATGTCACTCCTGTAATCATTTTCTGTCTTTTTGATTGAATAACACTTACTTGGAGTGGAGGCACTAGGGAAGGCAATTGTTTTAGCAGAGATCCTCCAACAAAGCTCTCCCGGCCTTTGCAGGGAACTTCAGAGCTGCTCCCTTGCTTGGCACCCTTAGCCAGGGTGCAGGGGAGGTCTTGGTTTTGAGCTGGATGGTCAACTGGGGAAGGAACAAAATATTATTATTATTATTATGCTTTTCTTGGATAGAAAACACATTCTACTGTCTCCAAAATGAAACATACAATGTCTGGTATGATGATTTTCAATTACTACTGAATATTTATCTTATGTCTAAATCCATATATAGCTGTTCAGATCTACAGGAAAACAAAAATGGGGGAAAGCTACCTAAATTGGGAAGGGTGTAAAAGTCTAGAGGAAAAAATAAAAAACTAAAAGTCCAGAAGAAAAATGAAGAAAGCATCTGAATACTTAATTGAGGAGACTATTATATCATAAAAAAAGATTAAAGGACTTTTTTATTTTGGGATCTAAAGAGACGGTATTTTCACTAATCATTGAAATGTTTTGAAGGTGATTCTGTAGAAAAACAGAAACCATAAATAAGCATCTTGACATTGCCTTGGGGAGAGAATGTACAGTTTCACTTTGACCATTTAATCTTACTAGTCTAGGGTGTAATAGATACATAGCCACACCAGTGAAACTCTGAAGAGGAGATAGAAAATACTTCTGTTGTTTCAAAGTTGCTTATCAAGGAATATACATGGTACTGAAGAGCTCACTAGAAATGCAGAATCACAAAACTCAGCTCAGAATTAATGAATGAGAATTATAGTGTATCTATTTCCTTAATGTGATTATTTCACATATGAATATTTGAAAAGCACATAATATAGTTTTTAAATTATGTTCCTAGACTCCTTTTTATTGGAACTTATTTTTGGAGGAAAATAAAAATTCACATAAAACAAGGAAGAGTACTTTATCACTTAAAGGACAGAGTTCAATAAGAGTAAATGAATAATTACCAGTGAAGTTGTATTTCATCATATTGTTATGTTTGCAAAAAATTATTATCATTTCATGTAATACCAAATGTTAATTGTTTCAATTCATAACAATAAGGGGGTTCATTCAGGATAGATAGTATAATTATAGTCAATAGGTATGAACAGTCAATATGTATGAACTGTGCTAATCAATGGCAATCACCTCTTTTGTTCACATGCAGAAAAAAACTACCTAGCAAAACAATCATTTTAATCAGTCTTATTGCCTCAACATCACTTATTAAAATTATTTAAATGTTCACTATGTAGATATTTTGGCACAGTCCATTTCCCAGGAAGTTTAAATTTATACATTCTTTACTGTGTAAGGGTAAGAAACTGTTCAAAGAAGAGAAGTAATTGGAATAAGGGAAAGGAGGAAAGAAGGAAAAGGAAAAAGACATAAATTCATATATATATATATGAGTTAAAATGAGTATACCACTAATTGTATTAGTTATTGGAAAAGAACAGTTAATACTCATATGTTTAGACCAGTTTTATACGTCTATATCTGTTAATCTAAGCATCCCTCTTGAAGGTAACGATACGCAATATTACAGCCGCTGTCAAATTCCTGTCATCTTGTTTTGTAACCCTATACTGTTGTTCTATTTGGTTTCTTGTTGTCATTTGTCTGTATGTATTGCTTTTGGTTTTTCTTTTGTGTCTTTTTGAGCTTAAGTAAAAATGAATAAATAAATAGGTAAATTTATACATTCTTATGTAATGAATCCATTCTGTCACCAAAGTAAGGATCATTATGGCAACTAATTCTTATTCTAGTATATTTTTTCACCTGGTAGCAAAAGGAAGTCCTTCTGGAGTCACACATTTAGTTGAGGGAAGGAAAAATAACTTTAATAATGGTGACATTGAACCCAATTTTTTAAAAAGTGACCTCAAAGGATCCTAGAAATGATTCCAAAATGAAAATAATGATTTAATTTCTTATGTATTTACTCAATTATTTTGTGGTTCTTGACATTAAGCCTAGGTCCTCCACTGTGGTACTCCCCCACAGGCCCTTTTTATGCATATAGTTATGTAAACAACTCTAAATAAATACACTGGGGTTTCCAGATCCAAATATATGATTTTAATGAGTCTTCCTAGGTTTCTAAGCAATCAGAATGTTAACATTCCTCAAAAGTATTCAGAAGTTCTCTTTTAAAATAATTCTATGATATCTGAGACATATATATATATATATATATATATATATGTGTGTGTGTGTGTGTGTGTGTAAAATCACAAATCATGTTCAACTTTTTATCATTTTTAAATGTAACTGATTTTTGAAATAGATCATAGCATATCCCTGTTGTGGAAGTAATTTGAGATTCAATTTCCTATGGACCATATATATACCCATGCATATTTAAATCTTGGGCTATTTTTGAATAAATTAAAATGTTTAAAGTTTTTAAAAAGGTGTCTTATACTTCTTATATGATATTAGTAAATGAAGAATTATTTATTAAGAAATATAGAGGTCTGGCCACAGCCATGGTGGAACCCAGGTGGCTGCAGAAAGAAGCAATTTGCCCACCGTCCGCTTGGTAAGCACCTTCCTCTGGTGTGAGCCAGGAGGAGAACCAGTAGTGTTTCCTGTGAGCCTACTGGTGTGTGGGCTTGGAATCAAACATCCCCAACAACCCCCCCACACACACTGTTAGCAACTGGGGACAAAGGTCTGAGCATCTCTTGGCACAATGACTGTATGCAGTATAGCAAAGATGGGGGGTCTCCTCTATCTTCTGTTTGAAAGCAAATATTGTTTTCAGTTTTGTTTCATTATGACTAATTGCTTTATTCTACTCAATATTCTCTTTCAAATGGTTTCATAATGTTCTGTCTTTGGTTTGATTTTTCTGTAGCTAATTGACTAAACAACTATTATGAAGATAATGAGATATACTATGGTACCTATTGTTATCCCTGTAACCTGCTGTGAAGTTCCGTACCAAATTCACTGCACTGTCCCAATTGACTTTGTTCTGTCTTGTTCTGTTGTATTTCTACTACCTTCAAAAAAAAATGTAGACAGATTGGCTACCAAATATATGGGTGATGGATAGACAATATATTTTTTCTATTTTTCTTTTTTTCCCTTCTAATTAGTACTTAGACATTGCTCTTAAGAGATAATTATAGATTTTCCATTTCTGGGTAGGGAGAGGGGCTGGGTAAGGAGAAAAAGAAGGATTTAAGGACAGGAAAGCACCTCCCTTCCAGGCCGAGGACAGGACAGTTTCGGCAGGAGAGAGTGGTTGCTGAAGCCCGGAGGACATGTTTTCTCTGTCCAGCACAGTACAGCCTCGGGTTACAGTTCCTCTCAGTTATCTTACCAGTGCCTTTTATTCACCAAAACCCGTGTCTGTTTCAGTCAGTGTATTGGTTGGTCCAAACAAGCATGGAGCACGAGGCTGCTGGCAATGAGGTCACTTAGATATGTTTAATGCTTTACGTTCCATTTGCTTGTTTCAGCAACATCCAAGAACTCTTCAGAGAATTTGTTCAGATCTTCAGTACTGGCCAGTCTGCTTCTGGACTACTACAGAGGTTGATTCTGCAGTAGATCCTGTTTAGGTGAAAAATGTCACTTTTGAGCATGTTAAAAGAAGTGGAGGGAGCTAAACAAGAATTACAGAAAGTTGTTGAATTTTTGAAAAATCCACAGCAATTTACTGTGCTTGGGAGAAGACTTTCAAAAGACTTCTGCAGTGAGTCCATCTGGGCCTGGGCTCTTCTTTGTTGGTGTGGACTCCGTGCAGGCAAGGCTCAGCACTACTCAGCGGCAAAGTGGCATCTCCAGTTACATCACCAGACTGTGGGGGAAGAGAATAAGAAGTCACCAACAAGCGAATCAGAACCATGCACAGGGAGACATCCAGACCCTACTATCTCAGTGAGTCAGCATCATGTGTGGACTGTGCAGGAAGAGAACAAGAAATCACCAAGAGGCAACCCCTCTCTGCAAATCAGTACCATGCACAGGCTGCCAGGAGGACAGCCAGACCCTTGCAGTGCAAGGGCTGTGAAACAAGAAGAGCCAAACCCCTCCCCAACCAGGAAGCAACCCAGCTGATCCACAGAAACACAGGCTGTAATGATGGGTATTGAGGTGAAATGCAATTTGATGCTTGTGGTGTTTGGTGTTTCACTGCCTTCCCAGGTCTGGGGCCAGTGGTCTGATCATCTGTTCAGAGAATAACAGTAGTTGTACGGTATCTGTGGGGGATCTCCTCCTGAGGGTGGTGGCCTTTGTTGACTCCCTATCGTCTTGTTTTGAAACCCTGTATCATTTTCATTGTTTTGTTGGGTTGGGTTGTTTTGTTTTGTTTTGTTGTATCTGATGGTATCATGGTTTACATAAGTGGCCCCTAAGCCTCATGCAATTAGGGATGTGACCAAATCTGGCATCTGTGATTGGTTCGTTGTTTAGCACTTGGATTGGTGGTGTGTTTCACTCGCCTAGGGATGGATGATGCATCGGCAGGAAGAAGGTGTGTGTCTCTCTCTTGCCAGTTTATGCTTGCTGTTTGCAGTGGCCATGAATGGTGGGTGGTCCTGCCATGCCACCCTGCTTTAGAGCCAGCTGAGTATAGACTGAAACCTCCAAAAACTGTAAGAAATAAATCTTTCCTTCTTTCATGTGAGGTATCAGGTATTTTGTCCCAGCAATGAGAGTGAAAAGTAACAAAGACAGAATTTGGTACCAGAGGAGTGGGGTTATTGCTGGGACTATACCTGATGGTGTAGTTCCAGTGCCTTTGAAAATGGCTTGTGGGCAGATTTTGGAAAGTTTCTGAGATGTTGCCTGAATGCATAGAGCTGGAACAGCTTAGGCTGTTCTGTAAAGGAGATTCTGGTCAGAGCTCAGGATGCCAGAAGGCAGATAAAAAGCCTGCCGGTAAAGTCCAGGCTCAGGAGGTTTCTGCTGGAAAGAACTGCATTGGTTGTTGGACTCCAGCTGACATATGTTATGGTTTGGCATAAAGTTTATCTGCATTTTGCTTGTGTCCAGAGACTTTGCCTGAGACTTTAAGTTTAAGGGTGGTGGACTAATTAATCTCGGAGAAGAAATTTTCAAGGCTGCCAAATGTTGAGGCTGTGACATGGCTATTGTTGGGAGCTTTTAGCCAGATTTATGCTGCAAATCAAGAGCAAAGAGCCCAGCAGGATAATTTAAAATGTTATGAGTTTGGCCAGAAGGAAAACTCCCGTAAAGCTGTGGATTGTAAAGATAGAGCTGAGACTTTGATTGCTGAGAAGGAACAGAGAAATAAAACAGATGGTCAGGGAGTATCCCAGGAAGCAGTAGGGTCTCCATTCTTTGCAGCCTCAAACTTGCAGAAGTGAAAGACTTTACTCAGAGGAGAAAGCTGCAGAGCACCATGCTCCAGAATGGTGACAGAGGCCATATGAGGTTCCAAAATGGTGGTAGCCATATGAAGTTCAACTCGTACAGCCAAGAGATAGAAAAGCCTGGCTACTGCTTCAGCTGGCAGCAAACTTTGGCAGCATCCACATGGTACTGATTTTAGGTGCAAGGAAAATCCACAAATTCTGAGGGTAAGACAGCTTCCAACCTGATTGCAAAAGGCCTTGGAGGCCAAGCAGTGTGCCCCTGAAAGGGCAGTAAGTAAAGATGTAAGGGTGAAGCCAAAGGTGCAGTGGAGACCCTGCAAGTTTGGGAACGCTAGGAACATAGATCACCCAAGGAAAGCTGCAAACACCGAGCAGAGGAGGCTTAAGAGAGAAACTGCGGGAGCTGAAATCCCTGGAAATGCCTTGGGGGTGGAATCACCCAAATTTTTTGGATCTTACAACCAGATTATTTCCGATGCTGAGCATGGAACTCTGGGACTTAATGTTCACCCTGCTGGATGTTGACTTGCTTTGTTTCCAATGCTTTGTATTCCCATTTGTAACTTTTGGAATGGTAACATTTATCTTGTACCTTTGCATTTCAGAAATGTTTAACCTTGTTTCATTTGTACAGGGGTTTACAGTTAAGAGTTTGCCATAGATATGGGAGGAGACTTGGGACTTTGACTTCTCAGCAATGCTGAAAATGTTAGGACTTTGGCAACTCTTGGAGATGTCTTTTGTATAAAGGATGTGCATGGGTCTTTGGGGGCCAGGGGTGGAATGTCATGGTTTATGTCAGTGGCCCTCAAACCTCATGCAGTTATGAACATGCCCAAATCTAGCAACCAAGTCTAGCATTTGTGATTGGTTCATTGTCTAGGCCTTGGATTGTTGGTGTGTTTCAACCACCTAGGTGTGGAGCCAGGATATGATGTATTGGCAGGAAGGTGTGTCTCTCACTCTTGCCAGTTTTTGCTTGTTTTTTGCAGCGGCCATGAATGGTAGCTCCGCTATGCCACTCTCCCTTGGAGCCAACTGAGTATGAACTGAACCCTCCAAGAACTGTAAAAAATAAACCTTTGTGTCCCTAACTTTGGGCTTCAGGTATTTTGTCTCAATAATGAGAGTGAAAAGTAACTAAGACAGATGGCATGGCAGCTATTTCAAGGGTTTCAAGATATATTATGGTGGCCATTTTGGATTTACTATTGTTTTGAAGTCCTTTATTGTGTTCATTGTTTTGTTTTTACTGGTTCTAGTCTGTTCTGTTTTGTTTGATTTTTACAATACTGGAGGTATCTGCAGCTATTTTGAAGACAGCAGGAGACATGGTAGCCATTGTTGATTTCCTGTTGTTTTGAAGTTCAGTGTCACTTGCACTGGTTTGTTTTGATTGGCTTTATTCTGTTTTGTTTTGCTTGGTTTTATTCTCTTTAAAATAAAAATAAAATAAATATTGTATAAAAAAGAGATAATTATATGAGAGTATAAATTCAATAACCATTAAAACACATGAATGCATATTTTAAAAATCTTTACATATTCTCATCAATTCATTTTGAGAGATATATTGAATTATTGAGGAAAATTTAAGAGTATTATAATCTTCTTGAGAAATTGCATCTTGTTCTGTCTTTATAAAATAGTTTACTTTTATAAGAGGAGTAGATTTTTCCAGTCCAATCTTCAATAAAATATGGTGGAGACAAGTACTCTGAGAATTATGTCAGGTTTCTTTCCAAAACTGGACACAAATGCTAGCTCAGAACAAGAATGAGGGTTCATTGGTTGTATACATACCTCATATTTCCTCACCAAAGAAATATGAAAGACACATTTTCTTAGGTATCTTTATGGCATATATTCCTTCAAAAACAACTAATATAGAGATCTATTACACACATCTTCAGTGATTTTCTACTAATATACTAAGAAATAACATGCAACAGAATGATGATATATTGGTTCTAGAAAAACATAATTAATACTTATTGACATGTAACTAAACTGTATATTTTAATGCAGAATCTAGTAATGACAGTCCTCTCCCTTTGGAGACAGAACAAAATGAAAAGAAAGTGTAATACACACTATAAATATAAACAAAGAAATCCTAGCTCTACTTGTTGGAGGCAATTTCCCAGAGGATTCATATTTAATCTAGAAAAATGTGTATTATTTGTAAGCTGTATTTTTTTCTAAAGAACAGCAAAAGGAGTATGGGTGGGTATGTATACAATTGTTACCACAGTAGTGGAGGAAGAAAATATTCAATATCATCTTAACTAAAAACGCTAAATAGATTCTCCCAAGCATCACCTCTCAGGAACGGACAAAGAAAAGTAGGTTTTTTAGGAGCCTGCAGTTATTCTAGAAGAAGCTAATTATTGAGATGTGTACTTTCTCATCTTTTAAACTGATTCCAAATGCATGTTTTAAATTAATTTATGTAACAAATATAGGACTTGATTGATACTGATTCAGGCTTTTAAGACAAGTTTATGTTTGATGGATGCAACACAACACATGTTCTATCTCTATTTTCAAAAATAAGACAAGGCATGAGGTAAAACATATCAAATGTTTCCCCATGTAATAGATTTTATTAAAGTCAGTGTCAGAATCCAAATAAGATACATAACAGATTGATTCTGAAATTGATTTACCAAATTACAGTCTTTCTTTTGGCTCATTTATAGTAGGTGTTATTGCCATATCTGAAGTCTATCCTTAAGATTGAAAGACTGTGTCATAAAAATAGGAGAATACTAGATTGTGCTTAAAATTACCTATTTTATGTCAGAGAGCCTTTAGGAATGTTATATGCTAGAGTCCATTGTCCTTCTAGCACTAGCTCAAAAAGTTACCACTGTTTATACCTAGACATGGTGAGGCAGGTATCATATTTCAGAAAGGTAGTCCAATATTTTGCATGAAGCAAACAAAAGGTATAGATATGTGCAATACATATGCACATTTTACCAAAACAAAATGGTTTCTTAAACTCAACCATAACAGACCATATACCTAGGTAAAATTTACTGTAGTAATTCAGCACAGTGAAACATCAACAACAATGCTGAGTAATAAAATACAAAAAGTAATAACCATAATAAAAGTCGTGTGGATATGATCTCTTTCTCAAATGTGTAATTACTTGGTGCTCACTCTTCTTTTGGTGAGCTTAGATAATACAGAAAAGTCCTTTCTAGTTTATCTCTAGCATATCTAAGCATAGCATCATGACTCTTACGCTTCGGGGTATTCGCAAGGAAAGTGAGGTTTTACTGGGCACAAGCACCCTAACACTGCAAGAGTCAATTTAATAAATGATAGGGTTCCTAGTGACTATTAGGCAGGTGGCATTTAGAGTCCAATTCACCTCTGGATGGAACAGAGTGGGATAGTATGAAATTTCGTCACACTTCTCAGAATAGCATACATACAATTTAAAATAGCATACATACAATTGTTTATTTCTGGAATTTTCCATTTAATACTTTTGAAATGTGGGTTACTATGGGTAATTATACATTGGAAAGTGAAACTGCAGATGAAATGTTACTCTTTGAACCTGTAATTCCTTTACTCTGAAATGGCTTTAATTAGACACTAGAATTCAAAGTACATGAAACGATTGTATGTTTGGATGCTCAGGAATACTGTGACTGTACTTCTAAAACCAATGGCATCAAGTGTGAAGTAGTAAAATCTTGATAAGTTAGGTTAGTGAAAAAAATTATTACAATTATTTCTACTCATAACCTGGTTTGGCTGGGTGATTTGACAAAACCAACTACTTACAAAGAAATACTCACTCAGTAGATAAACACATGTATCCTGGCTTAACATTAATACCACATTACATATGATTTGAGGGTAATTTAGTACTTCCTGGTATACAGGTACCAATAAATTTGAAATAATGGAAATATATATATTCAGCATATATGCATATGTATGCATTTTGTATATTTGTTACATAAATTTTGTCTATGTTCCTATAAACATTAAAATACAGATACTCTAAAGTATGTATATATGCAAAAGATATTTATAAGACATAATGAATTTATCATTGTTTTCTGCAAAGAGAATTTCACTCTCAATTTCTTTCACAACTTTAAAAATACTGCTGACAATTACATTGTGTGTTTTTCCTTTATAAGAATACTCAATTTATAGTTGTTCTTGAAGAAAAAAACACCATGCAAATGATTTTTGCATGTTTTCCTACTGTTTTTTTGAAAATTAATTGCCAAGAGTTTCCAATTTGAAATCAACAAAAATTTAACATATTTACTTTTTTTTTTTGTGCTAGGGATTGAACTCATGACCATGTGCTTGCAAGGCAGGCACTTATGCTGCTGAGCTAAATCCCCGATGCCATATTTATGTTTATTATAAATCATTTAATTTTGAGTGACAGAATTATAACTACTAAATGAGGAACTAGTCATTTTAAATGTTATTTTTTGACAATAATTAGTACAATTCATCAATTTGTACATATTTTTATTTTACATATTTTCGATGAAATGTAACAGTGGCCAAATTCATGTCTCTTAGAACTCTGATGCTTCTGCAATTCTAATATGCACAACTTAATGTTATTTTCATGTTAGATGCATTTAAAATATTGACATATATCCTTAGATATTATTATTTCTGCATTGACTCCACAAAAATTTTTGGCACAATATAAATATGGCAAAAGAATAGAGACAAAATATGAAACAATAGTCATAATGCTAATACCACAAAAAAAGTTTGATTTAAAGTGTGAAAACTAATACTTTAAATCACTAAAACAATTTTTAAAAGAAAAAAACTCTGGAAAGCAAACATAACATTATTTCCAAAATTAATACACATTTATAATATCTTATGTACTCTTTCAACTTCTCCCTCTTGGGAGATAATACAACATTTACTCATGTGAGTCTGATTTATTTTACTTATGAGTATAGAGTCTTCGGAATTTTCATTTCAATTCTAGAAAAGATTGCCAATTTGTTTTAAAAAAAACCTGTAATTTTCATTAGAATTAGATTATTGGATCAATTTTTTAAAAAGTTGTTATCTTTAAGTGTTTCACTTTAAAATATTTCTTGAAATCATCAATTTCTGTGTAATGCCATCTAGTTTTCTGTATATAGGTCCCATAAATTACATGGTGATATTTATCACTACTTTATATTTTAATACTCTTGTAAATGATGTTTTGTTTTATGTCACCATGAAGTAGAAGTACAGTTGCTTTTCAAGAAACATCCATTTTAATTAAAAAATTAATACAGATTTCTAAACTTTAGACTTTACTTATATTTATACCTGGACTATTCAGTGTTGATATTATCGACCCTGCATAGTGAGTACAACATTGTTAGCAAAGAGGTTAACACAAAATGCCCTCAAGTTCTCAGCGCTGTGAATGGGACCGTATTTAGACACGGTATCCAATAATGTAATACGACATTGAGAATGAATCTTCTGGGATTTGGGGTACATCTTAAAGACCTTGACTGTTGTCTTGATAAGAAAAAGGATAAGGGTATTTGATACATGTAAAAACAAAGAAGTGAAGACAAAGACACCCTGGAGGGCCCACAAACCAAGGAATACCACATTCCCCCAGCTACCGGAGAACAGGAGATGCGCACGGACTGGGTCCGGCAGACGTGGTGGCTAAGCTTTCAGAGATGAGCGCCACAGTGCAAGCCAAAGCCCACCAACTTATCACCAGGGGCCAACCCTGCGATTAAATGTGAACCATCCAATGATGGGCTACTAGGGTAATTTGGCTGGCATGTTGACAGAGACAGCACTGCAGGCCAGCGGCAGCTCGCATGCCATGGGCCACTACCACTGTTTCAAGATGCTAGAAAGAGCAAACACTTCCTTCATCTGAATTCTGGCTTCCTAGCCTCTCTACCTGTGAGAAAATAAATTTCTACTGTGGTAATTTGTTAGGTTTGGTACTCATAGGAAATCAATACAGCATCATTAATAGTCACTTAAACACATAAATTCTTATTTTCCAAAAATGGAAAACAATTAAGTGATTTTGTGTGGGTATCATTGGCCTAGAAACAAGAGATACATGCTCCTTAAAATATGCTGCATTTCCATTCCTCTTAATAGACTATAGCGTACCAAAGAGCTTGCATAAAATATAATTATTAATTTAGAATTTAAAAGGTGCTTTAAAGAGTTACTCGCTGGAAATGAACAGGCATTCAGGTCTTCTTAAGTAATATTTTACTTATGCCATTTTAATGTCAAGTAGTAATAAGATCTAGTTAAACAAAATCCAAAAGAGTGTACACATTTTAATAAATTGAGTAATAAATATAATAACAGCTTATTTATTAGGCTTTTTTTTTCCTCTTGGGGGAAGATAATGTCATTGACTCCTACACTTGATGACACACTTATGACTGTCATATAGGCTACATTAGTTGAAAGGGGACTGAAGGTTTTTTTTGTTATTGTTTTTTTTTTTTGCAAAATAACTTTCTAAAGTTTCAACCCTCATGCAGAGAGACTTGAAAATGTTATAATTTCACTTGCCAAAACTACCAGAAATGTCTGATTCTCAGTGAAAGTTTATTGTGAAGCACATTCATATGTTATGCTTTGGAAATCTATCACATGGAGAAATAAAAGTATACTTTTTCATTTTAAATGCACATTTTCCTCTTTATATGTCTGTATTTTGTTAGTTTCTTTTTTGTTTTTCATTTGAAATTTTAAATCTACCAAGACAGAAGTTGTATATATAAAATACCTTATTCCAAACTGATGCGTGGTGGTTGTATTCGTCAGCTTTCCTGCTGCCAGCCACAATATCTGACATCCAAAACCTAAAAGAAGACACTCAATTTGGCTCACGTTTTAAGGGGATTCAGTAGATATGTAGCTGGCTCCAAAGGCGAACCTTAAGGAGGAAAGGGCTGGGAAAGCAAAATGTAGAACAGGGGAACGCGCCAAGTGGAAGGAAGAGCAGGATACAGAAACAGTACCCAAGGTGCCAAGTCCACGACCCACTCAGACACTGAGAATTGTGCTTCGTGGGTCCTCCAGGTGACTCTCACGGCAGCCTCCCACTCTAATCAAGTGGACATAACAAATATAATATAGATAATGCAGATGTCACCTTTTTACAAATAATATTAATGAATACTCACATTCCTTCTCCAACTGTACGGTCGCACTTTATAGGAATTAAACTATTTTAAACAAGTACCCTTTCCTGTTCTACCCATTAGTCTGTAGTTTGATCTCCTTTTGGCGATGGCCAGCTCAGAGGCTGAGCGCCTCCCACCTGAGCACTGCACGAGTTCACACGGCAGGTAGGAGCGCAGCTTGTTTTGAGGTGCCTTATGCCTCAGTTCAGACACGTTCTTGTGATGATTCATATAGCAAATACAGCATACTCACATGTACAAGTGCTACACCCATGAAAAAGTTTATTTTGCAGTTGTATTACAAGAAAATTCTAAAAGGGATAGTTTTTTAAATTGTCAGTTTTCTATGATGGAAGAAGTGATTATTGTTAAATAAGCAAACCTCAATCATGTGAAAACTTTTTGCAGGCTAGAAAATCTACCTTTTCAAGTGCTCTTACTACTAAATAATGAGATCCTGCTGTCGAATACTTTTTAGAAGGCAATTCCTATTAAAATTAAGATTAAACTGACTTTTATCTCATTTTTTGTTTTAATTCATGTGTCTCCTGGTTAAGTGCACCCAGTTCATCTTTATTTTATTCTGTTGTTTGGCGGGTTTAACATAGCCTCTATGTTATGAAGGGAAGGTTTTATTGTTCTCACTCTGCCCCGCTCTCTTCTCTCACTGGCACTTGCCTCAGTCCCGAGGGCGGGCTCTGCCGTCCCGTGAGGATGCCTCAGCTCAAGCCCTCCTCCTCCCCTGGATCTGTCAGTAACCCTGTGAAGCAGTGGGCCTCCCAGTCCCTCCCTCGGAGGAGCAGAGTCTGAGTTTGTTTTTGTATTCTGAATGCCACACATCGTACTCACCCGGATCCTTATAAAACATAGCTATTTTATTGGCCAGTAAGTTTCGCCTTTCATGTGTAGGTCCTTTAGTTCACTGAAGACATTTCAAAATCAAACTTTAGGGAAACTGGAGCACTGCAGACAGTCAGTCAGCAGGAGTATAACTCTGAAATCAGATATGACTCACTGACTCCATATGTTTGTCTGCTATTCACTGATTATTGTGTGGCTTTCACAGTACGGTTCCGTCTCATGGAGGCTCAGTTCTCTCATTACCAACTTGGGCATCGCCCTAGCCCTTTCTCATATCACAGATGAGATAAGTTAATGACATTTATTTAGCTTTTGTTAAAGTGCATGTTATTTAATGTGTTTTTATTATATGACATTTATTATTATCAATAAAGCTATTAGCAATAAGAAGACATTTTCAATATCAGTGTTTCGCAATAAGAAGACATTTTCAATATCAGTGTTTCTCAACCAGAGATGATTTTGCTCTCCCAGAAGACATTTGGCAAAGACTAGAAAACTATCATGTGGTTGCAACCAGGGAGATGATTGAGAAGTTTCTTCTATGCATTGAGACAAAAGAGGGAAATGTGTTATCAAATGTCTTACAATGCACAGGACGATTCTTCACAAAAAAAAAAAGGTAATTCTTCCTCAATGTCAACAGGGCAGAGATTATGAAGTCCTGCCATAAATCCATCAGCTCAGTGACCTATCTTCTCTAGCATTGATGGCATTTCCATTACAAAGATTGCACTATGAAAAGCATTCAAAAATTCTTTGTGCATTTAAAGGCAAGAGTATGTTTATATATGCTAACTGACTTAGGGACACTACAAGTATATCCTGTCAGGGTACTGATCGAGTGCAAAAATATGTCTGAGGATCTTTTTTATGAAAGGATCACAGATTTTCTCTTCAAAAAGCATTATTTGTTCTGAGCCAAATCATAGTTTTTTTCTAAGTCATATTCATAAGATTAAGCAACAACTCATTAGGGAGTTATTAAGGGATATATATATATATATACATATATATATATAGAGAGAGAGAGAGAGAGAGATTAACATGCAGAACAACATGTTTAAGTAAATAAGTTTCATCAGCACATTACTGCATTTAATTTTTCTGAATTATGCCAATCTAAATAGTTGCAAAGATCAACAGTATGTTTAATCAATATAATTAATCATTATTAGTGCACAATTTATAGTGATCAATCACACTCAACTTTATGACCAGAGTTCACCACAACAGAATATGCTCGTAACTGAGAAACAAGAAATTAGGCTGTTATCTTCCACTTTAAGTTATTATCCAATTCTAGTACTTATCTGAACTTTTTATGTTTTTCAGGTTTAAGAAACAATGGTTGACAGTAGTGATTACTTTAAATGTAACATAGTAAATTAAACAAATGTCTTTCCTAATGGGTTTACTAACTTGGGATCTTTACTAGCTTAGTCCATTTCACCACGAAGGTGATATTTTGGGTGAGTTTATTCAAATGGCACTTTTCCTGTGAGGCACTTCTACACTCCCTACATGCACAGCACCGCCTCAGTTATTTCCCTTCCATGCTCTATTTAAAAATGCATATTATAGATAAACAACACAGTAGACTTATCTAGTGCATTATAAATTTTAATACTTTATTTATGCTATTTTTTCCTAACACCCAAGAGAGTGTGAAATTTGATGTTTTGTGTCCTAAGTTTTGATTATACTTCTACGTACAATGAATTCTAAGACTTTGAGCAAGATAAACAACCTCTCTGTTCCTCAGTGTCTATGTGAAAAATGATGCTACACATTGCTCAGGGTTTGGAATGGCTTGGGTGTGGTTTGCAGGTCTCCTCAGAGTTTAGTGTGATTGAGGCTTGGTCTGCAGAGTGATGTTTCTGGGTGCTGATGGGCCTCTAAGGGCTATGGTTTAGTGAGTGGCCTTCAGGTCAACTGGGAAGTACCTTCAAAAAGAGTATAGGAGTCCATTTTCTGTCTCTCCTGGTTTCAGATGTGATCACTTCTCCCAACCTGCACTTCAGTATCATTCACCATAATGCAAAGACGCCTATCAGAACTAAACCTGTGCCCTTGAAGCTCTGAAACAATGAGCTTATTAAACCTTTTTTTTTTTTGATACCAGGAATCAAACTCAGGACCTTGAGCTTGCCAGGCAGGCACCATGCCTCTGAGCTATATCCCCAGCCTTTACCTCTTCTCTTATAAAGTTAGCTGTGTCAATGGCTCATCAGAGTGATCCAAGTATGACTTAGACAAAGCTGTTATGAGGTTCAAGTGTGTTAATACACTGTATGTATAAAAATACTTAGCACATAGTAAGCTGTATATAAGTGTTAGATTCCACAGCTCATCTTCATGAAGGTAGAAGTTTGTTTTTCAAGATGGTATTCCAGAAGCTCTACATGTGTGGCCTGGGGTAGAGCAATGATAGGCTTGCTTAACCCCTGGTCCTCATCACCTGGTTACCAATGATTCACTGGCTTTCTTTCATCAGAAACATCTGATAGACTCTCATCTGATAGTTCTTTTCCTTTAACCTAGAGAAATAGAGAACAGGGAAAGGCAGTCACACTAGTAATCAAGTTAGCAGATGTCTTTAATATCATGGCATTTCTTTCTAGTATACTGGTTTTACTGTCCACCTTTGTTATTTTCATCAAAACAGGGTTCAAAAGACACAGTCTATAACAGATAAGGTAAACAAAAACCTCTGTATTCTGGAAAACATGATGGTCTTTCAGGAAAGCAAATTGTAGCCTATGGCATTAAAATAATTTTCTATTTAGGTAATGAATAATGTGAAAATTGAGCTTAGGTACACACAACTAACAGAAAATGAAAGCATTTTGCTTTGTATTTGACAAGCGATCTGCCTGGGAATTTGGTGCTTGATTTATTAAATCTAGTAGAATGTACAATAAATAAAGACATAGAACAAAAACCAAATATCTCCTCTTTCTTTATATTTCAGAATGAGTCTTTCTGTAAGTGAATTATTGAACTGCAATTAAAATCCATATAAGCACAAAAATTGTGGGTAAAGCTTTTTAATTTTATATGACTGCAAGTAATGACATATTAAGATGTAATCTTATATCTCAATAAATCCTCAAAATAACAATGTGAAGTAGATCTTAGAACATTTTTTAAGAAAAGATAGCAAAAAGCCAAGTAACTTGCTCTTTGTAGCACAGACAACATTCAAATTCAGATGGATAAGAGTATGAAGTCATGTTTTTCTCACGATCTCAAGTCTTCTCTTTATTACTAGAAATAAGATCACATAGATATTATCTCTAATGCATGCCTTTAATTTGGATTCTAAGATTGATCCTGGTATCAATTTTATATAACAAATTTCTACTACTAGCCTTGAAGAAGAAACAAGAACAGAACTTTCCATCACAATGAGAAATTTAACAAAATAGATGAAATTATTTCCATACATCAGACAACAGACTGTGAAGGTTTGTGATCTCTGAAAAATGGAATACAAATCATATGAGAGATAAAGTGCCCTTATTTTATGACCTGGAAATAATTTCCAGATCGTGATGTATGGGAGAAAATTTAAATGGCCTAAGTATAAATGAATTGTGCTATGGAGACCAGAGTTTTGGGACTCTGAGTTAGCCTGAAGTATAAATTAGAGTACTAGAGTAGAAGAGACAATATTAAAACATGTTTTGAAAAGCTCCTTAAAAATTCTTAAGTCTTTGTTGAGTATTACCCCATACTGGCATGAAGTTAAACTTCAAATGACAGCGTAAAGAGGGAACAAAGACTTGTAGCACAATAATGACAAGGTCCCTCACACTGTAAGCACATGCGCAAGCTCCAAGCCACTGCATAGCATCTCTTCACTCTCATCTGTAGCATTCAGTGGATATGAACAGAGACATGTCTCAGTGGGAGCGAGCTTCCTGTCAGGTGAATACTCTTCTACACTGGCACTGAAAGACTTACAAAAGGACAAAGTTTAAATGGACACAAAAAATTACATGTGGGCCAACAAGCAATCGAACAAACAAACAAATGCTATTCAAAGGAAAACAACAAAATCACAATGCTCACCATACAGTCAAAATTAGTATAATGAAATTATCACCAAGTGCACAGAGTTGTAACATGATCAGGATAAAATTCACTTAATAAAGTAAGATCTAGAAATCATAGAAATGATGGAAATAGAGAAAAGAATTTCTAAAGGGATGTTTTAATAATATATATATATGCTTTAGACATGGAAACATTGTATGACAGAAGTGAAATATATAAAAAAGAATGAAAGGAAAATTTAATGATTAAAATTAGACTCTAAAATTAAATCTTTGTTAGGTGAAACTAATAAATTAGACACTAACAAAAAAGTCTCTATGCATAACAATTCAACCTACCCAAAACAGAAGAAAAAGAAAAAGCTTAGAAAAAAGAAGACCTGAATTGGCCTACAGAAAAATTTAAAGCAAGTCCAATATATATTATTAGAACCCTGGAATAATGGAGTATATACAAATGCATTGAAAGATATAATGGCTGAAGAATATCCAAATTTAATTTAGAAACTATGTCAAAGAATCAAAAAACTTCAATAAACTACAAAAAAATGTATACACATATTGTAGCAATGGTTGTTCTATTAATATTTCTGAAAACCATCAAAATTCACTATGTCTAGAGTAACAATGGTAGAGAACCTACAACTTCCTATAACAAATACTACAAACCAGAAGATACTGGTAAGCATTTACAAGTAAGGAAATCAGAAAAATACCCAGAAAAAAAAATATTCTTTATTACTTAACATGGAATAAATTAACATCAAATAAAAAAGAAACCATCATCAGCTAGCCCAAACTATAAAACTTATTAAAACAAAATCTTATAATCAGGAAAAGATATGCTATATGGAATCTAGAATATTCCCAGCAGAATAAAGTGCACAGAAAGTATAAATATAAAATAGTATTTCTAATTTTAAAAACATTTAATGAGTAATTAAAGTTTAAAACCTAGAGTAAATGCCTTACATTATGATTTTATGGCACAAAAAATTATTTGGGAAGATGGCATAAAAAAATGATAGGCAAAGAAAGCATACAGTTTTTCAAATGTGTCTTGCATTCTACAGCCAAATAACCCATGATACTTCGCTTAATGATAGATTACATATATGACTATGGTTCCATGGATTGTATTGTCTAGTAGCGCTACAGTCATCTTTGTGTAATGGGTCACTCTAATAGTCACAAAATGATAAAATCAATCAAACATGTAGTGCCTCTTATAATACACATCACTGAATGACATTTGACTCTATGTAAAATGTATATTTAATGAATCAATTGCCGTGGACAAAGATCTCATTTGTAACTCTGTATGTAATACCCTTTGTTTTCTAGGTGACAGTTTCCTGTTGTTTTTTTTTTTTTTTGCAAAGTTAAATGCAGTGCCACACACTGGGCCTAGTAATTTTAATAGCATTTATTAAACACAACCGACCAAGAAAATTTAGTTATTCTTATTGAAGGCAACTCATCTAGGTCAACATAATTTCCAAAATAATTAATGATAAGAGGAAGGAGTACTTTCTTTCCTATTTTTGGTGTCTTTTCTCATTTGATGAAGACACTGAGTTTTTAACTGATAAGACAAATCCATGTACAGTGCAGACAGATATTTCAAAGGGCAGAAGTCAAAACTATTTAGGCTAAAATGTAATAATGCTGAAAGTCAGAAGGATATTGTTTTCTTTTGATCTGGTTAGCTACTTGCTCATTTTTAAAGAATTTTTATTTCTTTAAAAAGACAATAGATGTGGCCACCTGGAGTGGATTCTATGGATAGACTTTACCAAATGATGCTATATCCTGAAAAAAATGTGAAATCTTCATCAGCTGTTGAGAAGGGAAAAGCTGGCAACGCTTCCAAAGTGGTAAAAAGACTACAGGGCACTGCCTTTTTCCAATATGCTCTTCTCTTAAATCTTTGAGAGAACTTAGATTAAAAAGTACAGGGCTGGAGATTTAGCTCAGCAGCTTACGCACCTGCCTGGCAAGTGTGAGGTCATGAGTTCCATCCCCAATACCAAAAAAAAAAAAAAAGTAATTTCCCTGTGTCTCTAAGCTGGAAGGAAAGTGGAGGTATATTTCTGTATATTTCTTCTGCTGAGAACGAACATGCACACAGGGCTCTTTCTTGCAATTTTGTGCCAATTTCACTCAGCTGCTCTGTGTAGCAGGCACGGTAGGGATGCTACGTCCGCGGAGAATTTCTCTACATGCTTCAGCCAGGCTGGAAGCGGGTGACTGCGGGTGACCCACTCAGGAAGGGTAGCACAGAGCCCACTGTGCAGCACAGCAGCCGGAGATCTCCAGGCTCCTTTGGGGAGAGGGGCGTGCTGAGCTGGGACGCTCACACCAGGAAAGAGGGTGCTCTGCAGGGAGGAGTTTCCAGTGTCTTCACCATGCTAGTGTCACAGACCTGCTTTGTTCTTCTAGACTATTTGTTTTTAAAAACCAGGTCCTCTTCTTTTTTATTTATATATGAGAAAAAAAAGAAAAGAAAAACAAAAAGCAAAAGAAACAAACAAACAATAAACCCAAAATAATGAGTATAGGTTTTCAAATCAAGATGGTAGAAATTTATCAATGGTTGTAACATTACATATTGTTGCTTTCAAAAGAGTTACTTAGATTTCCAAATGTAGGCATGTAAAATTGATCTAGTTATATGAGTGTTAGTTCTTAAAAAAAACAGACCTTCTCCTTGATGTCATTTTTTTTCTTAGTGTTTAAATTCATTCAGTAAGTACATATGTTTAAGATAAAATAAAGGTGAACTTTAGATATGATTATTTGCCTACTCTGGTTTTCTCTGCTCAATTCAATGACAACTAGTTTTCAACTAACAAAAATTAGTTTAGTGTATACATACATACACAGATGCACACATATACATAGTCATATATGTCTGTACATAGCTGTGCATCTTACTATATGTCTGACACTATACAAGGGTTTATTTAACCTTCAAAACAATGCTGTAAAGAAATTACCACTTTTCAGGTGATAAAACTAAGTGAATGTTCCCCAAGTTACTCAAAGTGACCCATATCACTGTGAAAACTACCCTGTAGCACTCCATCATCCTCCCTCATTTATGGGAAAAAATCACACTTTGTCTAGACATTCAGACACAGTGGGGGCCCGACCATTTGTGCACAGCTTTTCAAAGCTGCAGGTAGTTTCTAATGCTCTGGGTGAGTATCTCCTTCAAGAAGCACGTGTGATCCATCAGAAGTGTCTCACTGGTTTGCACAATCGGTGGTGCCATGCAGATATCAGAGGAACAGCAGAGGGAGCTCAGCTCTAGAACCTTAACTCCACCAGAAGCCTCAAATAACTTCAAGGATTCCGGGAGTGGCCTACTTCAGGCTCTCATATTGCTATGAATTATAACTTCTATTTGTTTATAATTTATATAGCTCAAATTTCAAAGTTGAGAATGCCAAAAATTTTAAATAGAGACTTATAGGTTTATAAAACAAACACAAGTTAATCACTATGAACATTGAAATCCCAGAAATATGTGTTATATGGTGAACTTTAGAAGTGTAGAAAGCTCCTGCAAACACGAGCAAATATGAATAAGGTGAAATTAATCGAGTGCTTGTTTCGCTCTTTCTATTACACTTGGGGAGCAGGCCTGGGACTGAATTGCTGGCAGATGAACAGTCTGAGATGAAGCAGACTTGATTTCATGATTTAGAAATGGTGTTAAAGTTGATTATGGATAATAATAGAATTCCTTATCAGTGAATAGCATTGTACTATATGAATGCACCATGCTTTCTGTAACTTTTAAGATATAGTTTAATGTTTGCACTTATCTTAGAATTCCTTTCTTACTAAAGTTTTTATTTGCATTTAATAATGACTAATGACGTGGAGACTTTTATCATGTTTGTTTTTTGTTTATGTGCCATACTTAGTAAAATATTTAGACCTTCCAACCATTTTGTAGATTGGGCTGTTTTTGAGTAGTGAGAAACTTTTGCATATTCTAGATACAAGTATTTTATCTAATGCAGTCATGTACTGCATGATGGTTTGGTCAGGGATGGACAGCACATATAAGAGAAAAATGGAGCTGGAAGATCTCTATCATCTGTTAACATAACCGCTGTTACAGTGTCACAGTGCAGGGCAGTGCTCAAGAGCGCATGGGGATGCTGGTGTCAGCTAACCAATCCCACTGCCAGTCCTATAACTACAGCACACACAATTATAGATAGCACATATTACTTGATAATTATGGTAAACAACTATTGAACCAGCCTACTAGACAGGGCTTTTAATGATGTTTTGGACTGCAGTTCTTCTACTTGTAATATAAATGGTAACTGCGAAGTAGCCTCAGGCAAAGCTGTTTCAGAAGAAGGCCTATTATCCCAGGAAATGGCACCTGCATAGGTCACTGCTCCCAAAGAACTAGTGGGCACAGGGTGGACTGAAAGACAGTAACACTGGTCACCTGGAGCCTGGCATGCCTAGGCAGGTATATGTGTGTGTCTCTTGGTTTTCAGCAAAGAAGCTTCCAAAATTAAATAATTAAGTAATTAAACATTAGGACAAATCTCATAGAAGAACATGCAGACAATATGCACAGCTGTACAGTGTATGTATTTAAGTATTACTATAAGTTAAAAAATTTTTAAATTTGAAAGTTCATAAGGTAAACATGTTATAGTAAGTTATTTTTAACTTATCATTGAAGGAAGAAAGTGCTGTTTATAGATATAGCACAGCATGCAGTCAAAGTGTCCAGTGTGTCCAGTGTCCTGTCATGACCTAGGCTGTCATGTTCACATCATCGTAACTCGCTGCTCACCCAGAGCAACTGCCTACCTGTAAACTCTATTCGTGGTAAATCTTCTACATGGGTGTGTCATTTGTATCTTTTGTACTAGAACTTTATTGTTGTTTTTCTATTTTGAGATATAAAAATACACTGTGTGCAGCAAACAGCGCAGTAATGTGCTAGAGAGGGTCCTAGCTGAGGGCCATCAGGTTGTGTTACACACCTTGTATGAGTGGTAGGTTGCACACCACATAGGCCTGTATCACCACCCTGGATCACAACTGCAGCATGATGAACTTGTCTAACGCTGCACTTTGCAGAATATATACTTGTCATTATGAGATGCATGGCTTTAGGTGATTTGTAATTATGTCATCCAGGCCTATATCTTTTTTTTCTCTCTCTTAGCAGCACATTTATGGGTTAAAATATTTTATATTTCATGTATTTTTTAGTGCATAGTTCTTTTATACAATATTGGGCTTCTCCATGACATCTTTACACATGTCTGTAACATGTTGATTGTATCTATCCCTTGTTACCTTCGATTGTGACCCCTCTCTCCTCCCCACTCCCTTATTCTTGTTTATTAAAAAATACTTTGTTTTGATAAAATCCAATTTCTCAGTTTTTTTTTCTATAATGCAACATTCCTTAATTGTTGTATATGAAATTCTGCATAATGAAGTCTACAAATATCTGTGAAATCTTCCTTTCAGGAATTCTATGTTCTTAATTTCATAATTTATGACCCATCTTGAATTGATTTTCATGTAACTGTTTTTTACTTGTGGACATTCAAATATTCCAGTACTCTTTTACTGAAGACTATCTTTTATCTATTGAATTACCTTTGCCAAAAATCAATTGTCCATATTTTTCTTGGCCTACGTCTGCATTCTATATTCTGTTCAGTGAATCCATATACTTATTTGATTAATTTGGTTGATTATGTGTGCAGAATTCCTGTATCATTATTGATTTTCTGTCCATTGTTTTATAGCTTACTGAAAGCGTTTAGTTTTTCTTTTATTATTGTGCTTATCACTTTAAAAAAGATATTGAATTTATTCTTCAGCTCAGATATAATTTCAAATACAGAACTAAAATGAAAAGCTAATCATAATTTATTATCCATATATTCTCTTGTTATGCAAATATTCTATAAAGGTATTTCTTGATAATAAGATTACTGCATTGTAACTGCATTATTGTTACTACTATGAGGAATCTAACTAGATTAAATTATGATTGGACAAATCACTTCCATTTATCTCTTTTAATTATATAATCAAAAATATCTAGTTCTATTCATGGTCATATTTTTAAGAAGAGATAATTTAAAATCAAATGTTCTTTGTGAGTGAGTCTGCTTTTTAAAAAATATTGTTAGTGATTGTTACAAACTAAAAATATATTCTATCTTTATTTTTGTGCATGGAAATTCAATATCAAAATTGAATTTTAAGTTGGTTTTTAGCCTGTGTGCAAGTGCTCAAGTTTTAGATTCATGGTATATTTAATTAAATTGATCTTATAATATCTTATCGTATTAGAAACCAGCAATCATCAATCATCAATATAAATCAGAGTATAGAACATTCACGTTTTCCCTTGGCTTACTAGTTGTATTCTCTTTCATTGTTTTGTGCACTTATATCACACTAAGGTAAAAAATATCAAGAAAGTTTAATGATGTGTTTTTTTGGTGGAAGAATATAATTCTCGTCTTGTTCTCCGCGTTAGTCATCTGAGAAATTACATTTCCAAGTTCTATATTACCCAAGTTCTAAACGATGTTGATGATTTAAGATACATTATATTTTAATCTCGTTTTTTTAAACTGAGGATATTTTCAAGAAATAATGCTGAGTTCTGAAACACTAACAGGAGATAAAAACGATATTCAGTGTGTATGCATTCATCTTATTTTGAAATAACTTCCCAAAGGAAATCATTGGAAATCTTGACTCTTTTGATGAAAGTCACTCTGCTTCTCCCCTGGTGCTCACCTGTGTTGAGGCCCCATGACACTGAGAACGTTCTCGTTTCCCTAGTTAGAAGTTACTTCGTTTTTACACTTCTTCCTACGATACCGCACCAAGCTTTGTTTTGATTCACGTCCCTGCTGAATTCTTTGCGCTCATGTGGGTCTCTTAACCTTGCTGCCCTACAACTCAACACGCAGTTTTCCTTGCTGGCCCTGAATCACTAGGGCTCACTTGGAGAGCTTACACACTTGTACTTTTCAGAAGACTCTACCCTAAGACGGCATTTGTCCTCTCCTCAGATCATCGTCTACTGGAAGACACTTTTCTAGATCATTTAACCTGTTCATTTTAAAATACACTATGATTTTGAAATTGCATATTACTGAAATGTTTTTTACTTGTTTATTTTGTTTTACTTTCTGTTAACATTCAACATCCGTGAAATCAGACTATTTCTTTTCACGTCTTCAGAACCTAGAGTACAACTGAAAGGTAGTAGATGCTTAAAATATTATTTCATATAATCTTTGCATGAACTAATGAGCATCCTATATCCCAAGGGAATTTACATACTCTTTATAGTCATTAGTTTCTCATGCACATATGTCTTTATGTACTTTATACTTGTATCTATCTGTACAAACACATAAAATTTGAGTTTCAAAACAAAGGAAAAAGAAACAGTGCAGGGAGACTCACATATTTATTTATAATAGTTTCCAAAATGTTGTAAGTGATATAAATAGCCATGATGGCAGAAAAATAGTACCAAAATATTAGGTAAACTGAAAGCACATATTTACTTGTGTTGTTTCCAATACATCAGTTTTGCTACAATATTCAATTTCTTTTTATCTCTGCTCATAACTTTTAAAACATCTTAAAATTATGATATTCAGTTCAAGTATTTGGGGAACTTCTTGAAGTATCTCTATAGAACTGCAAAGCTTCACAAAGCACAAGCAGAAATCACTGAAGTGAATGTCTCAGCAGATGACTTTTACTTACCCAGATAAAAACAGAAGAAAGCAGGCTGTAGTGACAACTAATTTCAATTTAAAACTGTTGGCTGAGGCATCATTCTAACCGAGTGTGGCTGTCATAATGCAGAAGGACCTCGGGAGGACTCTCCAGCCCTGGTGAGAGCCCAATTCCCAGCGCCCGCTCTGGAGCAGAACTGCCTTCAAAACATTCACAGCTCCAAAGAGGTGAACACCAATTAGACCTCTGCTACAAACATTTGTATTTATCCCAAATCAAAAATTCAACAGCCCACACCACACACACACACTCAAATCATTGGGCAAATATTTACTGAATGACTGCAAGATACAGAGTTAGGACAAACTGGGGCTTCAGATAAATACTTCATTCATTAATCAATTATTTACTCAACCCTTACTATGTGCCAGAGTGTGCTCAAAGCCAAGCAAACAAAAATGTCTCTACTAAAGCAGAAGCATTTGCCTGCATGCTACTCTAATGTCAAGTAGGAGTGGCCTCTTAGGTCTCCTGTGTTGGAGCCAAGGTATAGCTCAATCCCTGCAGGTCCAGCACAAGGTCTTGAGTTCAATTTCTGGTTCAGGAAGAAAAAAATTAATAAATAAGCAAATAAAATCTCCTGTGTTAAAGGCTTTGTTGTCAACCTGTGACACTAGTTAGAGGGGCTGGAATCATCAAAAGGCAGAGACTGCTGAGAGGAAGCTGCACCATTGGGTGTGCCCTGCAAGCCTATCTCAGGAAAGCTCCTTCCTTCCCCTTGGGTTCCTGGCCACCATCTAGTGACTGTCTTTGCTCAGAGTACCATACCCTCCTGCCATGGTACTCTGCCTCACCACAGGCCTAAAGCACCAGGACCAAGCGACTATGGATTCAAATCTTTTCATGTAGGAGATACGGGCATGACAACATGGCTGGGCAACTGGGCATGACCTGCCAGCTGGAGAGACTTGACTCTCATAGCTCAGAGAAGCAGTTTCCAAGCTTGGCCCAACATCAAGCCAAGTACTGCACCCAGTCCCAAAGTTCTGATAGGAAATACCCAGAATATAGCACCCGGTCTGCTAGCACAACTTGAAGTGGAAACACCTGGATCAGCTACCAATAAGACATAAAGAAACACAGCAATTGACTTTGCAAAACAGCCCTCTGCTCTTGCAGTGGTCCACTCTGCTGGGAAGATGTATTTTGACCTTTTTCTTCAAAACACCCTTTTTCCCTGAGCATTCCTTTTTTTCTTCTTTTCCTTTTTCTTCCTCTCATTTCTGCCTTAAAATAAACACCAATCTTTCATAACCACTGATAACCACATAACTCTACTGATCAATTCATTGAATGGACCAGTAAGAACCTGAACTGCTGGACCCTATTCCACCCTATAACACTCTGAAACCATTAGCCAAAAGAAACTTAACTTCCTTATAATTGTTTATCTCCGATATTTTGTGACAGTGACAGAAAGCTGACTGACAAAACAGTAATCTGAGCTAAGGAAAAGGAGGTGGGCCAGCAGGACGTTTCCTGAGAATGATTCCGTGCTTGTGTTGACTGAAATATGGTTAGTGATGAGAGTGCATATACAGAGATAAGCTTGACTCACATTTGTGATGGTTAATTTTGTCCACTTACATGGGCCAAAGGATGCTTGGAGAGCTTATAAAGCATGGTTCCTAGGTGTGTCTACACGTTTTGTTTTTAAGATACTAACATTTGAATCAGTAAACTAAGTATAGATCTGCTTTTATCAGTGGGTGCAGGGACCCTCCAATGTACTGCAGGCCTGTGTGGAACAGAAAAGTTGGAAAGAAGAAAACAACATTCTCTCTCTTCTAACTGAGACATCTATCTTCTTCTAACCTTGGGCATCAGAGATCTTCTTTCTTATGTCTTTGAATTCCACAAGCTCTCCTAGTCCCCAGGTTACAAACTGTATATTATGAGAGTTCTGACTTCCATAGTCATGTGAGCTTTATATATTGTTAGGCAATCCATTGATTCTGTTTCTCTGGAAAATTCAGAGTAATAACATAGTGTAGAAGAATTTAAATGCCAAGCTTTCAGACTTTGTACCCAGTTTGTTAGCAATGAAGAGACAATGTAGTTCATAAATAGGAAAACTTCTTAGAGATCAGAATGAAACAAGAAAAGCACACCATTTTTGCTGGTACTCCATAAAAACAATTAATTTCCTAGCTTTTTTATTTCAAAACTGCATTATCAAATGGAAACTTCATCTCTTTCCAATCAGGGGTTGGGAGGAGACACAGAGAGAAAGAGAAATAATCTTGTATCTATGACTCTAATCATTTTGAAGAGTCTTTAATTTTTTCTCTTCCTTTTCTCATTTTTTTTAATTTTTAAGCAAGAAATATTAATATAGGCATAAAAAATGGAACACTCTGTATCGAAAGCTACATCCTGTATCTCTTAATAGTTATGTGGCTGAGCTCTTGGACCTATTTATCATCTTGAAAGAAACTGAAATGACTCTATTAGATGATGTGAAATGTACCCAGATCAACACAGTGTCCAGCCCCTGTGCAAGAACGTCCAGCAACATACTTAGGCATTTAATATTTATGCTCACTTCAACTATTTGCTCATTTTTCATTGTCAGTGCCTGTAGAGAAGAAAGAAATTAGCTTCATTACTGATGATTTTTAAATATAGACAGGCTCAGAGGAGGGATGAAATCAGACCAATGAATGTGGTCCAAAATGAACCTTAATCTAACTAGTGAATGTTAAAAAGCGTTACTTAAAATGATGCTTTGGATAACGTGCTTAGAAATCACATGCTTTGGCCTGACATTTCTATACATGTGTATTTCAAACCATCCTGATTTAAAAAGTCACTGCAGAAAGAGCAAAGAGATAACTCTGAATGATAACACTTTTTTCTGTTGCTCTCAGGAGAGCACAGAGGGACAAGTAGAGCCGCAAGTTACGTCTGAGGTCCTGAATCCTTGGATATGACTCAGCTTGGACCCTAATGTAGAATTGATTCATTAAGCTGTGGAGTTTTCTTGAAAGATAAGAAGCTTCAGAATGAAAATAGTAAATGTTCATGTTTCCGGGCATTTGTTGAGTAATTTTTGACAGAATTGCAGAATTATTTCCCTAAGTTAACTTTGTGACCCTTGTGTAGGTGAAATACAATGAGGAAAAAAGTTTAAGTTTAAAATATCCTTCTGGAAAAAAAATCCCTCTGAGAAAATGAATTTAAGGAAGTTCTTATTGATACACACTTAAAAGAATAATTTCATACTAAAGAATTCCTGGTAATGCTAATCACTTCCTGAAAATCATCAGAAGGAGACAGCCATTTGCCCCATATTATCATTCTGGCCTTCTTACAACAAAGCCCTTAAAAGTAAGTTATAGGGGTGGCCCTCAGTAAAGAGATGTCTTTTGACTATTTCCATGAAACGTACATTAATTTGCCTTGGAAGCCATTGTCAGTTCTCTTGCCCTTTGGTTTCTGCTTGTAAAATTAACCAATTGAATTACATGAACATTTCTTATCTGTTTCATGCTCCAGTATGATCAGGTTACTTAATGACCTAGGTTAGTAAAACATACAGGTTTTTTATTCTCATTGCGGTTGGGAAGTAAAGTATCATTAGTTAACTGACTCAAGGATCCTACATATTTAGTAGAAATATAATCCATCAACTGGGAAATTCTGTTTTTTTTATCACTTTAAAATTAAGTAACAGATCAAGACATTTAGAAAAATTCAATTGTTCAGTAGGAGGCTCACTTAGATCTAAGTAAATACAATCTCTAGAAAATCAAGTTTCTTGTATCTTCTTCCTGAAAATTTTCTCAAAATGATGCTTATAAATGTGAGGAAGTAGGTGTCTAGTCTGTTTATTATCTTTAGGTACATATTTACTTTACTGATGTCTTGGTCACTTTCTTCATTGCTGGGAGAAGATACCAGTCAACTGCAACTTCAAGGAACCAGACTTTCTTTTGGGTCACAGTTTGTGGCAGTTTCTATCCATAGTTGGGGACAGAGCCTGTATACAGGAAGGCTGCTCAGCCCTGCGCATCCAGGAAACACAGCGAGGTAGCCTGGGAGGAAGACACCCAGTGCTACGCCAAGGTTGGCCTCCTCCGGCCCCCCGCTCTCAGCCATGCACCCACCACAAGCCTCCATAACCCAGCTTCCTTACCAAAGCCCTGCCGAGTTGCTCAGGGGGCTGGGTCTGATTTCTCCGGTGCTTATCTGGGATTTTGACTGACAAGCATGAAGGCAAACTTCTTTTCTGGGGAAAGCCCCTAAGTTGCTTCACCGCCAGGCAAAAGTAATTTTCTGAGGCTCTTCTGGAAATGCATGTTTTGTCTAAGGTCTTCCTATCCGGTGAAATTGTATTAGGAGGAAAACTATACCACCTTCCAAGAAGTTCCATCTTTCTCTAGTTGTTACTCATAAACAAAAATAAAGTATGTTTTCTTGCTTCTGCTGCTTGAGATCACCAGTGTAAGCACTTATCCCATATCTTATAAAGCACACAAAGTAATAAGGCACCCGAAATAAACTCTGTATTTTATATCATGTGGATAATACAGGCATTCTTGGGCATGGCCACATTGTCACACTTCTCAAGCTCTAAAGATAATTTGCTTATGTGAAGAAATTTCCCTCCTTCTCATACTGACCATTCAGCTGTGGTTGTAGGTGCCATTACATGGTTCAGATCCATGAAAGTATAACAGATGTTTTTGTTTCACGTTTATGCATAACCATAAACATAATTTTATTTTAGTAACTTACTTTTATAAATCTACATAGGCAGGAATTTTGCCCACTTTGTTCAATACTACAGTAATCTTTGGACTCAGCAACTATATATTGAGGAGTAATAAATGGACCAATGAATTTAACATCACCAAAAACCCAGTGTCCATATATATTAGAATTATATCATACACAAGGATAATAAATATACAGAAGTCAAATGTCACCAAAATACATATTATATGCAAATTATTCTCTAGTGTTTTATAAAAATATAGTAGAATAATATGTGTATAGGTAGTACACAAAAGCAAAGTTACAATTGTAATAATAATTGAAATTAGACAAAGGATGTATAGGTTGTCATCATATAATTCTTGCAAATTTTTCTGTTAGTGTGAAATAAACATCAAGAATGTTAAAATACTACATGAAATTTTATATACACAAAATGTTAATTCTTGTAAATGCTTGTAAGTGTATTTATGTATGTAGTATAGACATACAAAAGTTAAATGCTTGCAAAATGAATTTAATTTTCAGTATATATATATATATATATATATATATATATATATATGAAAATATTTATTTCATTTTTCCTGAGATAAATGTAATCAAAAACTAGTCAAAATTTGAAAGTAAAAGTGTTACAAAATAATAAAAAATGAGATTTTTATGGACACATTCTGTTTTAGTCACCATTGTCATTGCTGAGACAAAATACCCTACTTCCAAAGTTCAAGGAAGGAAGATTTAATTGGCTCAAAGTTTGTAGAGATTTCAGTTCATTGTTGGTTGGATTCAAGGCAGAGTAGCATGGTAGAAGGACGTTGCAAAGGAGAAACAGTCCATGGCAGGCAGAAGGCAGGAAAGTATCAAGCAGTAAGCAGTGACAGTAGCTCTCTTTTTGTCCCTTATATTCCATCAAAGCTACACATCCTCAAAGAAAGTAGAACTCACACTGAGAGAGGGCTTCCCATTGTCTACACTCAGAACTATGCCAAAACAATTAGTGAACTGATTTAGTAATCACACAACCTTGACCATAGCAGCACATACTCTAGCTCCACCCACCTGTATAAAGCCTCATCTATGACTGAATGAGGCTTTGGGGGACATCTAGACACAAGCTATAACACATTTTATGAGACTGGTAGTACAACAACAATTCAAATCTTAATTTTTATTAATTAAATAACTACAGGCAAGGTACTTTAATTTCTCTATTATTGAAACACATTTGTTAACTATCTGACACATAATAAGTTCTAAAAACTGCTAGTTATCTCATCTATTTTATAATTCATGCAGGTCCAGTTTGAAAATATTCAGTACTAAGATCAAAATAAATTACTATTAAGAAGAATGCTGTCAAGCATGTTGGGCTAGTATAGCTTCAGATATTAGGTACTTAATGCTAAATAGAGAAAGTCAATCTGTTTGTTATGGATCAAAGGAACACTATAAATTTTGTTGACTAGTTATTGTGACATTTAGCAATTAGAGTAGAAAATGTAACCTGAGATATTATAGTCAGAAGAGTCCTGTTTTTCAATAACAGCAATTACCACGTGCAGATTGACACACGCGCATTTATCTTTGTGTCTTTGCTCATGTCTACCACTCTTTCCTCCTGGAACCTGCCAAAACTATATATTTTTCTAGTGTATTAAAAATATGAAACTTTTGTAATTTATAAGACTTCAGTTGTAAGTATGGAAATAATACTTTCCTTTGTGGATTTCTAAATGAAAACAGACAACAGTTTTGATATTGAAAATTCTTTTATTGATTACAACTCTCAATTTAATTAAAAGATTAAAATTTATTAAATGAACCTTGTCAATACTTTATGCTTCAAATATCTTTTTATAACGTTTTACTTCTATTTATATTATCTACCTTTTTATTTTGTTGATGATTTAGTACATTCATTTATTTTAACCTTAAGTAATCTTCTGATATTCGTGGTTTTACTTTCTTCAGTTTTAGTTAGCTGTGGTCAAGGGTGCTCTACAAATATTGCATGGAAAATTCCAAAAGTAAATAACTCTTATAAATTTTAAGTTATATATTTAAATTACATCATCCTGATGAAATCTTCAATTGTACTACATCCTACTCAGACCACAAATCATTCCTTTATCTACTGTATCTATGATGTACGTGAAAACTGAGCATACATAGTACTGTTCTTGGACATCAGATCAACTCTCATAACACTATAGTACTTTTGTTCAAGTAAAATATACTTTTTCAATTTAATAGTGGTACTGAGGCACAAGAGACAGTGATGCTAGCATTGTCAATTGCCAAGAGTAATCGTAAAATGTTCCCCTTAGATGAAAAGGCAGAAATTCTCAACTCAATAAGAAAAAAAAAAAATTGTACACTGAGGATGTTAAATTCTATTGTAAGAATGAAGGTTCTATTCCTGAGATTGTAAAAAAGGGAAAAGAAATCTGAGCTAGTTTTGCTTTTTCTCCTCAAATTAAAAACAAAAATGTTTCAACCACATTGCATGCTTAGTTAAAAAGAAAAACACATTAAGTTATAGGACAAGTACTATCCATGGTTTCAAGAATCCACTGAGGACCTCAGAATGTATCCCCTGAGACAAGGGGCAACTACTCTATGTAATATTTGGTTCTTTATTTGTCTGTGATACTAAGTGGGTTAAAGTTTAACATACATAGCTCAGTAGTCTTTATTTTACAGGAGAGAAGAGAGGCACAAAAATATGTAAATTGATGTGAATTTATGTTTCAACTAAAATCAATACCATTATTTCTGAATATTTGTGAAAATCTATCAAATTAGGTCAAAGTCCATTTGTTTGAGGAACCAAGGACCTTCATGGGAGCACACTTATACCTAGGAAAGAGAGGAAAGCAGGCACATTTGCCCTCATAGTAAGCATTAGTCTTCAGAGTCAGGGAACACTCAGGGTTTAGCAAAGTGTTATGCTCAAATTTAGCTTCTTTCTCAGCTCCCCCTGGGAAATAGGTGATTCCTTCAGACAGTGGCTCAAGATTACACTGAAGAGCACAAACACTAGCTATCAGAGCTGGTATATTTAAGTTTCAACACTGACAGCTTCAATATTTTTTTTTGCTTTCTCTGCTATAGCCAGCTCCTTTATAGCCAGTTTGCTGTGATTTACCTTCCCTCCAGCAGATCATAAAATAAATGCTTCTCAAAAAGTAAGCACATTAATAACTTGTACTTTATCTTGGTCCCATAACTTGGATGAATTCAGGTTGTGTTACTGTAGGATGACTCATTTTTATTTATTTCTTTAGCAATGTATAGATAAAATACAGCACATTTTGTATAGAACAAACAAATGTATCTGTTAGGCACAATAGGACAATATGTTACCTATTAATGAATTCTTGCATTACATACATTTATGCTTCCTTTTTTATTATAAAGATAGTTAAATTCAACAAAACAAAACAGAACAAAACCAATCAAAACAAAGCAGAAAAATTGGTACAGAACTTCAAAGCAGGATAAAGGGATAACAGTAATAGATACCATAGTATATCTTGTTATCTTCCCAATAGTTGTCCATTCCATCAGGTATAGCAAAATCAAACCAAAAACAAAACAGAATAAAACCAATCAACACAGAATATTGAATAAAGGCAAAATAATCAGAACAAAGCAAAACAGTGAGAACCGTATTAGATTTCAAAGACAAGACAGGAGGAAATCCCCCATATTTGCTATATTGCATACTGTTGTCCCCTCAAGAGATGCTCATACTGTTGACACTAGACCTGCAAAATCAACCAAACAGTACAAGCATTTATTTAGTTGCTTTATGTACGTTAGTTGCTATCAAGTCAGTCTGTCCTCCAAACCCATGGGTTGCTTACAGTTGGTGTGTGTGTTTGATTCTCAGCCCACACTCTGGTGGGAAGAGGCATTATCTGACTTTTCTCTTCCTGGAACCTGCACGGCTTAAGTGGCTTACCAGAAAGGCTGGTGAGTTGGCTTCTTGTTGGGTCCTCCAAGTCCCAGCATGGCCGATTCTCAGGAGGTGCTGACTTTTCTCTCCTGTGATTCCTTTTTCTTGCCTCTGCACAATCTGACATAGGATGCTAGTGCACATTATCATGCATTTATCACAATAGCTAATATTTTTGTTCTTGTTCCATTCATTCCAATGATTCTTTCAAAAAGACAAGAAGAAATGATGTGTGTGTGTGTGTGTGTGTGTGTGTTGAGCAGAGGTAACGGTTACAAATAAAAGCCAGAAGAACTGTTACAAGTAAAATGAAAAAGCTTATTTCACAAAGGTTTTTTCAAATGTATTTCTGGATACTCTGGATTATAAAAACACGCAGACAAGGCAGAGCTGCCAGCTTTTATAAGGCTCACGGACTGACTTCAGCAAGCTAAGATCTGAAGAAAAGCCCAGGTGCTGGAGGATGCTACTGTACAGTAACGTTACCCAGAGGAAAGCAGTGATGTCTGAGGGTAGACAGCTCAGTGGGAGGAGACAGAAGCCACTGGAATGGCCTCAAGCATGGACACTTCACGGAGGAACAGCTGCCGTGAGACGTGAGCAGAGCACAAAGATATGTAAGGGTGAATAATGACACTTTTCGTTCATATATGAAATAGTGCTGGAGTTCATCTGGAATTAAGTGAATGGGGAGATTCTGGAGAGTATTAGTTCTCCTGTAAAAATAGTGGAATTGCCAAGGATTGACACTTGACAAATGATTTAAAAAGAGTGATATTCCACACACCTACTGAGATATATTAACTACAAATCTTGTGTTCTTCACGTAAATTCTCTTTGTGGTGGTAAAGATGATCATTTTCCATCATCTCTATATTTTCCAATTTATTACTCTCCTTTATAATCTTTCTAATATAGTACTCAGTTCTTCTTGCAGTAAAAATATTACTATTTATATAGAAGTAATAAAGCTAGAGCTAAAAAGGATCTTGCATATAATTTCATGTCATCACCTCAAATTAAAAAATGTAAGCTAAGTTTGTAATACAAATCACCTGCCTGATAGTTAAGCAAGAATTGTTAACCAAGAAATTCATCTGATCTAGGAAGTGTGCTTCTTATAACACTGGACTGCAGCCTTTGGAATATTGGACTTTTTGAGGCTAGTCAATTTTGAGCCTGAAAAACAGCTTAAGAATTCAAATATTTCATGAAACAGAATCATTAAAAATGTTCTTTTTTTTAAGTATATAAATAAAGAAAATCTAAATCTCCTTATGGAAAATTGCATTGTTGATGCATGGTAATCTGTTCCACCATTCTTGAACTCCATTACTTATTTCAACAATATGGAACAATGGTGATGGAATAGGGAGAAATTTACTTGGAGAGTTTCCATACCAGGTGTTTTATGAAGGAAAAGGGTGTCTTTTAAAAGGAGGTAAAGTTTGTTTTGGCCTGTGTTTTCAGTCCACAGCTCTAAGGCAGAAACATGATGGAGAAATAAAGCTGCTTAGCTCAAGGCATCTGGGAAGTGGAAACCAGGAAAAGAAGGTGACAGAGGAAAGGACCAGGGATCTGAGGGACTCTTCAAAGTCCTGCTTTCACAGACATACAGAAGCTGCTTTCCTAACTTCCTGGGCATCTCAAGCCAGTCAGATTTACAACTCTAATTACCCACCATGCCGTCAACATCCCTTCGCCTCCAGTCTAGTGAAGGTGCATCAATGGGGCCATTCAGATATGCGAAGGGCTTGTGCTAATAGACACACTAGAGCACTGAGAGAAGACTCATGTAGGGCAAAGGGATGGCTGGTGTGTGCTCTAAAACACACACCAGCTAGAAGGGGTTTGGTAGGATCAGGCTGAACTTCCTGTATTTCTTGGTCAATAGTTGTGTAAGGATTTTCGGCACCACAAACACCCCATGCAGAAGAACAAATCCTGTCCAAGAGGACCACAGACACTGAAGGGGATGCAGCACTGAGCACATGGGTGGAATGAATCCCAGAGGACCAGCCTGATGTTGACTTTGTGGGTGTGAGCAATGGAAAACCTTGGTAGGTGGTCCCTGCCAAGACTTCACTGAAAAGTTCTCCAAAAGACACTGGAAAATAAGCAGTAAAGTCAAATTTTGCTATTATCTAGAATACAGAAATCATGAGAAAGAAACCAAGAGACATAAAGCAGAAGTGGGCATAAGTCCACTTTAGGGGTCAGGCTTCTCAAGGCACGTGCAGCAATTGTTCTCAGGCCCACTTTACATTTGTTCTTTCTTTTTTTCATCCAGTTATTCTTCCTTTTCCATGAGCTTTTCAGGTAAATATCCTGAAAACTGAACTTATATGACTGTACTTTCTTGATATTCAGCCCAACTGCCAAGCCAGTGCAATGAACTGAGGAAAGGACAGCAATCTTCTCAGGGCTGCTCAGTACTGAACAGAGCTCTCAGCCCTGCTCCAAGGTATATCCCAGTGGGCTTTCTGGGAGAGGGAGGTGCCGGAGTCCAGCTGCGGCAGGGCTCAGGGGTCCCAAAGGTGGTCAGGGAGTTGGTGAGTGAGAGACAGAAGACACTGCACACCCGTCTGTGAGTGAATCTGAATCTAATTTATTTTTTAGAAGCTGGAATATATATTTGCTAACTTTTGGCAGCAACCCAAACCCCAAGCAGGAAGCGTCCCAGGCTTAGGGCCAGGCAGGGACAATCTTAAACAATATGTGTTAATCAACTTTTTTTACCTTTGTAACATTTTACTCTTGTTACTTAATTAGCTTGGAAAATGTAAGCCGACGCACCTGGATGCCCACAGGAGGGAGAGATGGAGCGGCAGCTGTGAAGCCATCATGCCGCTCCCTACATTTTTTCCCTTATCACTTATGGGAGTATGGCAGGCCCTGTGAGGACAGTGCCTATCTTGGGTCAAGGACTCTTCATATGAACCCAACCAGGCCTTACCTGTCATGGGCCTGCAGGACAGCAATTGGTTCTGTGCCTGTCTTAGGCGGCTGGTGGCGTAACATATGTGTCCTAGTTGCCCGTCTCTGGCTGCCTGTCCAGTGTCTCAGGGCAGTTGTCTCACAGGAATTTTGTAAATCCTCCTCCATGAGCTCTTCCATTTAAAGCCTCTGTATAAACTCTCTCATACTACTCACAGAAGGTAAAATTTCACAATTAGTTTTCACAAAGGGGTTATCTAGAGGGTTTCTAGTAACTCCTCTGGAGTTTCTATTTTCGATTTCATATTGAGTATTGCATGAAAATATATATATGGGAATTACACAAATTACAGTTATCAGTACAAAACATTCCAAGATCCCCGCGCCCAATTCCCACATGTGGTGTCCTTTTCCTGGAGAAGCGATTCCTTGAAGCGCTCTCCTCCACCCATGGACCTTGTCACAAGGCGTGGATGGACTAGGACGCAGCAGGGAGGGAAGATACATAGCAGACTTTCTTGTGGTGTAAGCTAAGATTTAAACACAGCACTAAGGGAAAATGTACAAATGAGTCAGCTGAGTCCCATAGGTGGTGATAAAGTTTTTCTAAACTGAAAAATTTATTGAAGGCATGATTTCAGATTGGATTATCACTAAGGACCATGACCCTTGATATGGAAGAGGAAATTCAGTTAGAAAGTGGTGAATAGACTTACTGCAAACATTTTAAACACACCTATTACTCATCTAATTCATAAATAAAGGGAGTGAAACTCTTACTTTAGCCTGTAATGCTAAAATAAGTGTGGTTCATATGACTCAAAGTCTACTATTTATATACAAATCTTCCTGGTATACTTGATAACATGTAAGTAAAATGAACAAAATGTGTCAATGGAAACTTTGGACCTAATTGTCTGTCTCTCTAAATATGAAGTAAAATAGTTAAGAAATAAAGCTCAAATAAATGTATGAAATAAGCAATTAACATTGAAGAGAAATAATTGGAGTTGAGGAGAAATAATTGAGAATAAGACAGATGCTGACAAAGGTGGATTTGAAGAGGACACAGGCAGAGTTTCAGGTCCAGAGTTTGAAACAGTGAATATGATCATTTCTGATACACGGGTAAAACTGTACATGAACAGTGGATTAATGTATGGGTAAGAGAAATACTGTAGAAGATCCAGATATCAGTGTGGGCAGAAATGATGATTCGTGTGATTTACAATCTGAAAAGAGGCAGTAAAAGCAAAATCTGAAATCCTTTGCATTCAGACCCTCTGGCACATTGTGATTTGACTCAATTAGCGTGATTTCTAAGATAAAACTGAGTAAGTTGCATCATGAGCTATGACTCATCCAAGCACATGCCATTTAGTAAGGAAATGCAATTCTGTTAACTGGAAATTAAGAGTTAATGAGAGTCTGTAAACAACACTGATCATACGAACACAACTTTCTAGTTTCTTAAGGAAAATTAATGGTTACAATGGTCCCTGCCCTCCTTGTTAAGCAAGTGAATGAGAACACAGGGACTGTGAATTCTAATTTTAAATAATGATTCATCTCACATTAGGTGAGACAATTAACTTTGGTTTCCTTGGTTATAAAATGAAGCAGATAATGCTCAATTACCTTATGGGACTAGTATAATGAGAAGCTCAAGATGCATGCTTAAAAAATCCCAAAATACGAAGTTCCGAATTTCATAAAACACAATCTTTTCAAATTCATTAACCACATGGAAATTATGCCAATGGTTTCATGCTACATTTTTGACTTAGTAAACATAAAATAGTACATAAATATATGAAAATTGTCTTCACCCTTTGAGATAAAGTTATTAAGAGAAAACCTTAAATTTACTTAAAGAATTTTAAAGTTACAAAATTTAGACAGAAGGGTTTTGGTCAAAGGATGGAGAAAAATGACCAGTGGGACACAAGGAGAATCGTCCATGCATGGTCACCGAATTTGTCAAAAAGAGTCTGAAATGCAGAAAGGAAACCATGGTCTTCTTAAGAAGTACATGCTAGATATAATATAGAGTAAAATATGATGAAACCAGACCCATGCACTAAAATCTTAATTCTGGGCCTAAATGTGAGATTCAAAGCAGGTAAGCTTGTTTTTAGTAGAAATCATAGAAGAATACCATCTTGCCTGTGGGAGGAGTGAGACATTTTTTCCATGAGACCTAAAAAGTGTTAATGGGCAAGAAATGGACCAGTAAGTTTCACTGGTTCATTAAAATTAAGAACTTCTCTTTGTCAAACGTCAGAAAGTGAAAAGACAAAATCGATGCTTGTATTTGCAAATAGAGAGGAAATGCAACATAAAATGGGCACCGTAATTAAATAAGCATTTTACAGGAAAAAGGTTACCTGGTGTGAGGAGGTGACGACTCGACCCCATTAGTCACTAGTTAAGTACAAACCGGGAGTACAGTGGAATAATTTTCACCAGATACAACCTGAATTATGTCTTCCCAAAATTCAAACAGGAAATCCTGATCCCTGACACTTAGAATGTGGCTTTGAAGATATGATTTTCAAAGATGTTATAAAGGTTAAATTAGTTCCCTGGGATGGGTCCTAGTCCAACGTGACTGGTGTCCACATGGAAAAGGACATTAGAACACAGAAGGTGTAAAGGGATGAACAAGAAAAGACAGAAAGAGAGGAAGTGGAAGCTCAGAAAAGCTGCTGAAAAAACAACCTACCAACCCCTTGGTCTTCTAGTCTCCAGAACTAGAGAAAATAAACTTCGATGTTTATGCTATTCAGACTGTGGAAATATTGGCAGACTAACACAATGACAGTACCAAGTGTTGTTTGACCAGATTTTATGAAATGCTACATCTTCATAAACAGCTTCTCAGAGAATGCATTGGTAGAAGCACTCAGAAAATATTTTGAAAGTAAGCTGAAAGAATACTCCATGAGACAAATGCTTCACAGTCATTGAAGTACAACTGTGTAAGCCAGAGGTCACATCCCACAATGTTTATATGAGATCTAGCCGGAAAGGCAACAACCACACTGCCCATCAATAGAATAAAGCCGAAGTGAAGGTGGTATGTAGTTAACTGTTAGGTCAACTTGTATAAGAAAGCCAAACTGATTGTCTTAGCATAGTTCTGGCTAGGACTGGATTTACTGAGGAGCAAAGTCCCATCCTGGTTGAGGGTGGAACCAGCCAATAGGCTTGTAGCCTAGATGCAATAAGAAAAAGGAAAGAAGAATGATTCATTTTTTTCTGAGATGCTCCAGGTTTTGGTTTTGCCTTGGAAGTCTACCTCCAGACTTCCAGCTTGGAGTCTTCAGCCTTGCATGGATTCTTCCCACAGGACTTCACAGTGAGCTCTAGGCCCTCTTATTCTGACATAGATGGCCCTACCTTGTAAACCCACAGGCTGTATGTATTTGTGTGTATATAAATATATATCTTATACCAAATCTGATTCTCTAGGGAACACTGACCGATACAGATTTTTTTTTTCTGTGTAACTTTTTGAAGCAGTGGGACAGATATTTATTAACATGCAGAAACTCATGCAAATTCTGCAAACATAATTATGAACAAAGTTCAGATACAAAAATGCAAATCCTGTATCATTTTATTTTCTATAAAATTCAGAGATAGGCATAATTATCTGCAAGGAAGGAAATCAAAGCTTCGTTACCTTCAGGGAAAGGGAAGAAGGAGGTAGAGGTGGAGGGGCCCTGCAGTGCCTAAACCTCTCTCCTTAGCTCTCTTGCTCTGGGTGCTGATGATGTAACTATGCACTCTGTAAAAGCCACGCAGCAAAATTAGGATTCATGAACTTTTCTATAGGTAATTATTCTTCAACATAAAGTTCACTTAAAATTCAGAGTGAAATAGTTCTAAAAATGGTTTAGATTATTATAAAGGTTTTTCTATTTTTTAAGTTAAAAAAATGTCAGTCTTCTCTCAAAACACTCCAAACAGCCTCTTAGAGTAAAAGCCAAAGATCTTCAGCTTTTGCCATCCAGTCCCCTCCGCCCCACTCCACTCTTTCCCTGACAACTTCTTCCCCATCCACCTCCGCTCCGCTCCTCTCACCTCTGGGCCTGCTGCCCCACTGGCACTGAGCCCGGTCCTAGGCTGTGTCCTTACTCACAGCATACCTCTGTCAAAAAGGGTCTGGCTCCCAGGAAGTCCCCTCATCTTCTGAGCAAAGGTACTGCCACCTTTCTCTGCCGTGTCATTCTGTAATCTGTGTCCTGCTCATTAAAGTAATTGCTTATCAATGTATTCATTAGATGCAATAAACTCCTTCCAAATTAAAGAATAAGCCCCTTGGAAACATGGCTTCTGTTCTTTTTTGTCAGGGCCATTTATTTTTCAGGGTTTAGTTTGTATTAGTACAATACATGTTTGCATGACATAATGACTACATTCCTTGTGGGAAGCTGGTACCGGACACAGCACCTCTCAACTCCTTCTTTGTCCCCTTTCCTGAGCCCTTGTTCTGCCCTCCCTCCTTCTCTTGAAGAAAGGGTCCTTCTCTTGCCATTTGAACAAGATTTATCTTACTACTTCCTGTTACCTGTTTGTATTTTTACTATTTATTTATATTGTTAGTTTCCCCATAAAGGAAATCCTGCAATAGTTAAGTCTGTGTGTCTGACTTATTTCATTTAACATTATGATCTCAAAGTACATGCATTTTCCTACAAATGATTCAAATTTATCCTTCTTTATAGTAAACTAGATTTTATTATTTTAATATTCTTTTCACCCAGAATGGTGCCTAATAGATAGTAGGAATTCAGTTAAGTATTTGCTTGAAAAAGTAAATGAATCAATTTTCCTGTTTTAATTTGGGGGTGAGCTAAGATCTTTTAGTAAATGGACAATTGTCACCTGAAAATAAGCTGTGGATTACCTAAATCATGACTAACTGTGAGAGGAAGAGGCCAACATAGCATATTTACTAACAGTCCACCAATGATTTGACTCATCACTTACTAGTCTGACGATCGTAATGAGCTACATTTTTTATTCAGTATGATTCACATACTATTTCTTCTCCACAGAAAAGTGTAGATTAAATAGCTTAATAGAAAATTATCCTTTGCTAGTCTACATATTTTGTCTAAAAAGTCTTCTAGATCACCCTACAAATATATCTTTCACTTCATTTTTAAATAATGTTATTTATTATGTATTGTCCTAAACATGAATTCTGTAAAAGTTTGATATTAGGATTTCCCATTTCAGAAGAGTTCTATTAAAACGCTCTGGCCTAACTACTCACTTCATGAGTAACAGTGCTTATGTAATTCTCATTTACAGTTGGCTGATTTGTTTCTTCATTACAAACACTTTACAATAAGTACTCAGAGTGTCCTTTTCCCCTTCAACAGAATTGGTCCAGGACATACTAGAAAGCATTTCTATGGTGCTACAGACAAACACAGCAGGTCACCTTCCACTGATTTATTACTTTATTAGGATCTGAAATCATTGTCATGGAAGAATGCTCACCAGGTTATCCTGATAAGTCAATACCAAGATTGAACTGAGGAAGACACAATACCTGGATCTTAGCTTGTTAAAATTATGTAGTTTTCATCAGTTTTGTTTGTTTGTTTGTTTTAATGCTTAGGCCTCTAGCTCATAAACTTCTCCCTCATTTTTCGTTCTTTGAGTAATCCACCCACTTTTCTTATTTCCATAACTCTAAATTTTTGTTTCTATTGACTTTAAGATTTATTATTGTGTTAGGTCTTTCAATTTACAAAATTAAAAATACTTTGGCAATCTCGTATATTATATATCATAATGTATAAAAAGATCAGAAAATTAAGTGTTTGTTTGTTTGGGCAATTGGTGGAAAATGGTTAGCACTTAGCTCCACCTTGGACTGATCTCAGTGTGACCAGGATCACTTCTGTTACATTCACAGTGATATCTCAGTGGCTGCCCCAGCCCCTTCATACAGGCAGTACTCAAGCAAGTGGGCTATATTTGTTTATTTTTGTTTGATATTCAAACAGCTAAACTCCAAACATCCTCATTACTATACATTTACTTAATTATTAAATAATTTCAGTTAAAATACATCCTTTGAAAATTTTTCTGATTGGATTATGAGGCTAGAAACAATATCATGCTGCAATATGATTTCTCATTAAAAATTTCTTTTTTTCTATAATATAATGTAGTTAACCCTCCATTCTATAGGTCCCATATTCAATGATCAAAAGAATGTAGAGAACTATATTTCTGCAGTAATTATGGACAGATTCTTCTGTCCTTGTTCCCTAAACAATAAAACTGCTTATATGACATTCAATTTTCATTAGATCTTACAAGTAATCTAGAGATGACTTAAAGTCAACAGGAAGATGTGTGCAGTCTAAATGCCGATAGTATACTATTTCATATAGAAGTCTTCAGCCTCTTCAGAGTTTGCTACCCATAGTTGTCCTGGAATCACTCCAGGGCACAAGTACAGTTCCCAATAAACAGGAAAAATGTGTCATTTTCTGTCCAATGCTTTAAGTCTTTTGTAAAAAAATGTGACTCTCAAAGATTTAATAATAATATTGGTGAAAATTATAGGGAAAAAGTAAGTAAAATCATAACTCCATGCAACTTATTTTGACAGACTTTAACATGTAACAAAGTCATCGACCGACATACATAAAAGCTTTAACACAAGAAAGAGCCTCCTCTCTCCTCATTAGCCTAAAATGAAAAGATGCTTACAAGGACAAAACTTTAATGATATGCTAAATACAACTCTTTTCATATTCTTTTGGGGAAATTGGCATGAGCTAATACTCAAGTTTAAAAAAAATAGATGTGTAATTCCAATATCTTTTAAATGCTCCAAGGTAGATACATAAACTTAAATAATTTTTCACTCTCTTGAGTAAAGTATGTTAGCATAAGAGAAATAAAGAATGCCAGAAAGTGCTCCAAAAGATTTATAGACACCGTTTGCCCTTTTTAGTTAATTAAGTGACCTCAATAAAATAGAGGGCATTCATTTCTAAATCTCACTATCCCAAGACATTAGATTAGATCTAAAAAGCAAAACCCACTTGGTCATCTAGCTATTAGGGGAAGGCGATTTCATGGGTGGGTTGAGTTAGGTTTTTATTTCATCTGTTTCTTTCATTAACTTTTTGTCTTACCACTAGTTTTAGTATTCCTTTTAAAAAAGAGCTTGGAAAAAGCAACTCTTATTTCTTATTTTTTTTTCATTCTAATGAGAAAAAAAAGTAGAGACAGGAGGAAAAGGTAGAGGACTCATATTAAGCTCTTGGTTAATATTATCTTATCTTTGTGGATTGCTTTATATTTTGTGTCTCTATGGACTGTTAGCCTATAAAATCAATTGTTTCAACATTAAAACCCTTATTGCAATCATATAAGATGGGAAAGGAGTTCAGGTTTTTGTTGTTATGTTATAAAGCAGAAAGGCAGACTGGCATCATGCCATATAGCTCTCACACATGGGTCCAAAACCCTGCCTCCCCCAGAAGTTGCCAAGAGCAGTTCCCACGAGTAGAGTTCTAGGCAGTGCCAGAGGGGAGCTTGGTTTCCTAGACCACAGCACTGTGGAGGCTGCAGGGGAACCTTGCTGAAATCCCAATGGCTAAAGAGGAAGATGAGATGGCAGGCATCAGAGAGGCACAGGAAGTATATAAAGGCTTGGTTTTGAAAAACTAGAATTGAGTCTTGTGCAATGGATCCACAGATTGGAGTTTCTCATGTGCTTGTGTCTCATGTTCTTTGTGTGGATTTTCTACACTGGGTCTCATAAGATGCATGTTCTACCATTACTATGAAAAAACTGGCATATGCAATATTGTGCTTTGTCATGTGTAATATTGTCTGCATTTGACTTTTTTGTTTTATGTTATATAATTCAATTATAGACAGTGTATCCACAGCTAGGGATCTATCTTAGCAATTAGCTTTTTTCTTTTTTACTTTAAAAGAGCATTGACACTTTACTTTGTTGAAAGATGTGTTTCTTTAAGTGATGAAGGTATTTGTATAGCCACTCAGGAAAACAAAAATTTGGTAAGACTTTCCAATATAAGCTGTAAAAGTCCCTTATATTTCTCAACTGGATTAATTTTTAAAATTAAATTTGTCATTAGGTTAATTTTGAGCATTATTTGTATAATATATTCATTATAAGTTGGCAATGTTAGTTCTAGTATGTGTTTTTTTTAAAGAATGATTCTCATAACTCATTTATTGGTTCAGGAACAAAATGGTATCATACAGAAACCTGAAATATCTTTGAAAAATAAATATGAAAGGCTAATTTCAAATAGATTCCCACTTTTTATTTACAGAGACAATTTTATAGCACTGTATCATAAGTAAAAGTTAACAATATATAAATAGGGTATCATGCTTTTTAATGTTGGTAAACAAATGACATTAATGCATTCATCATTTTTAAAACTTTTAAAAATAAAAATCTCTTATTCTATAGGTAGATAGCAAAATACTTTGCTATATCTGAAACATAAATCGTGGTGTACTCTTCCACAAATATCAAGTTGCTGTCAATATGCCTCAGTTTTACTCATATTTCTTTTTTATCATGCCCTAACCCAACACAAAAACATTATTATATAACCATTACTATTTTAATTATATTATTTCACTGAAACATACCAATACAAAAAACCCAATCTGAAACAGACAACATCAAAATTAAAAGACTGCGTACAAAACTTTTTTGCAAAGACTCTTATTGTTAAAGAAGCGATGACGTTTCATAGTGCAGACAGGAGCGCGGACGGAGAGGAAGACTGTGCTGGCTCGGAGTGCACAGTCCTCAACCCCTTTCCAGGAGGGCTCCCGCCCTCAGGTGCGGCCCCCTGTAATTTCCGGTAGGTGGAAAGCTCTGTGCTGAACCTGACCAGTTGATGCTAGACTGACATCACATGTGAACACGGTGTCTTTGCGGACCCCAAGTCTTGGTCTTCCTTTGTTTTCTTTGTTAGGAGAAATCACTGACGCCTCTGGGCGCGAGGGGAAGAATTGCCCACCCACTGCCAAATATCAAAATGGAACTGTTAAACGGGGATCTTACTGGGAACACTGCATTTGCACATTGGATAGATCTGTCATCACGCAGCGAGGCCGGTAGTTTCCTGACCCTGCTCCTTCATACGTCATATGTTTGAAGGCGGCAGATGGAAACATGCCCAGGTTGGACAATTTAGCACCATAATGAGATTATATTGAGTAAAGTTTACCCAATGTCACCTGCAAGACAGACTGATTCAGCACTGCTTTGCCTTAAAGAAAGATAAATTTGCATCATTTGTGGTAAAATGGATGCACCTTGAGACCATAATGGTACGTGAAATAAATCACACACAAAGCTTAAATATCACAGCTTCTCTTACATGAGAAGCGCAGTGTTATTTAAAGAGTAAAATAAAAGGTAGATGGACAGAAAGCAAGGAGGTAAGTCTTGTAAGTGAAAAGGGAATCAAGAGACTGAGGGAGGGGAGGCAGAGAGGGAAAGGAGAAGAAAAACAGTTAGGATGTGTTGTGTACATGTGCCAACTCCACAGAATGAGTGTAGTAATATGCAATGCAGACGTGAGTTTTGACTGGTGGAACTGGTGTAGTGTAATTTTCTGTGGCGGACCTTGTCTGAAGCAAAAAAAAAAGAAGACCCTGGAAGACATGTCAGGAAGTTAGCAGTCACTTGAAAGGGTGGCACGTTCTTCCCCTCCCGCTAAAAGTTTCCACCTAACGGTCAATATATTGTGTGTTTGAGGTGTCCAACATTCAGTAAAGTGCGTGACGACTGGTAGTTACAGTCAGAAATTTAAAGTCCCTTAGTCAGGAGAAATGCACTATTGGAAATAGATTGGACGTTACCACCCACCTTGTTTTGCAATGCTCCCTGAATTTCAGATTTTAACATTTTTCATTATTTTATATTTATTTGAATTTTGGACTTGAGTCTTCTAAAATATCACAGGACCCCTTTCACACTATTTTTGATTGAATATCCCAAGTCTTTCATTCATGCCACCTCACCTTTTCCTTTGCTGTTGGTTTGCGGTGCATTCCCTCTGTGAGGGTGGTACACAGTGCACCGGGCCTCCTTCCCTCAGCCCTCTCCTGCACCCCCCTTCTCCCTCTCGCTATCTCTTAATCCATTTCACATTTTCAAAAGATGTGTCTCCTTATTTCTTATTATCTATTTTTTATTTTGCCCTTTATAATTTGTGTTTCTCATATAAAAAAATGATGTGATATAAAGATTTGTCTGAGTGATTTATTTCATTTAATATTCTGGCCATAAGGTACATCAGTTTTCCAACAATGACTCCAGTTTATCTTCCTTTATGGTAGACTCACACTCTGTGCTGTGTATGTACCACATTTTCTCGAGGTATTTAGCCTTTGATGTGCATATAAGCTGCTTCCAAGACTTAGCCATTATGAATTCACTATGAACATGGATATATGTGTATCATTGTGATGCAATGTCTTTAACTCTTGGGGGAAGATACTTAGAAGGGAGAGAGCTGGATCAAATGCAATTTCTACTTTTAGCTTTTGAGGAATTGTTATACTGACTTCCATAGTGTTTGTATTGGTTTACATTTCTACCAACAACTTGGAAAAGAACCTTTTCTCTTGAAACCTCATCAGAATTACTTTGATTTCTTGATGAGGTTTCTGGGGTAGGAGGGAATCTCAGTATAATTTTAATTTGCATTTCTGTAATGGCCAGAAATCTTGAGTATTTCTTCATGAACTTATCGGTGATTTGTAGTTCTTTGAGGTATCTAGTCCTTTCATTTTTTGACTGATTCTTTTTCTTTAGGGATATTTTTTTTTATTGGTTCTTTTTCTCTGGGGGAATTTCTAACTTTTTTTTTTAGTTCTTCATTTATTGTAGATATGAGTCCTCTGACGAATAGCTGGCAACACTTTTTTCCATTCTGTGGGTTGTCTTTTCACTCTTTTTTTTTCTTTTGACATATAGAAGCATTTTGTTTTGATATGGTCCCATTAGTATGATTCTCAATACTATTTCCTGTGCACTTGGGGTTCTGTTCAGAGTCCTTGCTCATACCTATGACTTTAAGAGTTTCACCTGTGTTAATGTCCAGCAGGTTAAATGTTTCTGTTTTTTAGTTCTTTGATCCACTTTGATTTTATTGTAGTATATATTGAGAGACATGGTTCTAGATTCAAAATTCTGCATGTAGATAACCAATTTTCCCAGGACTGTTTATCATAGAGACCATCTTATTTCCATTGTATGTTTTTGCTCTCTCTGTCAAAGATCAAATAATGTGCTTGGGGTTGTTTTTCCATCCTCTGTTCTGTTTCATGTCTACATTTGTGCCAGTACCATGCTGTTTTTCTCACTGTAGCTTTGTCAAATAACTTCACATCTAACATTGTGAATTTACTCTTGTTACCCAGAATTGTTTTTGCTATGCTGCATCTCTTTTCTTTCTATATGAATTTTTAGGCTGTTTTCCCCAGTTCTGTGAAGAATGCTGTTGGTATTTTGATTGGGATTGCAGTAAATCTGTACATCAATTTTGGAGTTATGACTATTAGACTACATTGATTAGACTTATCTAGGAACAGGAAAAATCTTTACACTGATATTGTCATTGATTTCTTTCTTCACAATACTACAGTTCTCATTGTAGAGGTCTTTCACTTCTTTTACTTGGTTCATTCATAAGAATTTTTCTTGATATTATTCTGAACGGTATTTTTTTCCTAATTCATTTTCATGGGTAAATTATCAGTGTACAAGAATATTTTTGATTTTTGTATCCTGTTACACTACTAAATTTGATTATTAATTCCCATTGCATTTTGGTGAATATTTTTGGTCTTTTATGTAGAAGACCATATCCTTTTCAAATAATAATATTTTGATTTCTTCATTTTCTAACATATCCATTGTATTTTATTTTCTTCTGATTTCTCTTGCTAATATTTTGAGTACTATGTTGAAAGAAATAGTGATAGTGAACATTCTTGACTTGTTCCTAATTTTAAAGGAAAAGATATGTTTTTGATATGATGTTGGCAGTAGACTGGTCATAAATGACTTTTATCAGATTGAGATTATGTCCTTCTGTACCTATTTTCTTCAATTTTTTTTATCATAAAATGATGCTGGATTTTGTAAAAGCCTCTTTCTGTGTCCATTTAGATATATTATTTTTGTCCTGGCTTCTGTCTGTGATATTTTGTATTCATTGCTTTGTGTATATTGAACCATCCTTGCCTCTCATTGATGAGGTCTATTTGGTCATTATATATGATCCTTCTGATAATTCATTGCATTCCTCCATTTCTTTAGACCACTTAAGAACTGCAAGGTTGCTATATTAAGTTCTTTGAATTAACAGTTTTATTAGAGCTTGTTTATACTAGTATTGGTGAATGCTTGTGACATAGTTAGCCATGTCCTATACATATTGTCTCTGAATCTCATAATTTAGTTAAGAGGTGTTGTTTAACTCTATTCACAGATGATAGCCTGAAACTTAAAGAAAACAGGTGAACCTTCCAAATTTCAAATATATATGTGACACACCTGAGCTTTCATGGTCCTGCTGCCTCAGTTTGCAAGCACAAATACTTATTCCACATTTGTTTAAAAATAGATTTTCATTTTCATTTTTATACCTTTATATATATCTATTATTTATATTTCATTTTCACTAATGTTAAATCTCTAACAAAGAAATGCTATCTTCCCAACATTTTGTAACTAATTGTTTCACATATATAATTTTCTGTTTTTATGTCTGTATTATAAATCTACAAATAATTAATATCCTGGAAACTCTGCTGTAAAAAAGAAGCTAGAATGATTCACTGCAATTTTCCAAATGTTACATTAGTCACTTGCCAAAACTAGAGTGCTGAGAAGTTTCATACATGAAGTTTTGCTTTCACTTCCTGATGTATTATTTCACTTCAACTCCTAAAGATTTGGAGATGTGAACAGAACTATCCTGACATTTCAAAAATATGTAGCTTTCCATTCATGATCTTTGTATTTCTCTCACAAAAATACAACTCTCCAATGTTTCAGTATTAATATACTATGCCTTATTTTTGTCCTTTCAGGATTCAAAGTTGTCAATATTTACTATGCTATGATATGGTTTAGTCATAAATTTTTCTGCATTATAAAATGCTTTTAGTTATTCCATTTTATTCTGGTTTGGGAAATTTCCTAGCTTCAGATTTAAATTCCATAAAGCATTTTTAGGCTGATCTAAGTTTGCCACAGTCACTGAATGCTTTTCATATATAAAGGGAGACTCCAAACCTGGGGAAAGAAATGCTAAATAAGGGCTTACTACTTAAACCTTCCCCTCCATTGCCTTTAAGTGGTATTTTTCTTCCCTCTTCCTGTGTCTCTTCTCTTCACCTTCTCTCCTCTGTCCCCTCCTTCCTATCTTCTCATTTTCACCCCCTATTTGATAGGCATTTATCCCAATAGGTGTGTAACACTGATAATGTTTTCACATATTCGCCTGGGGAGAAACATATTTGTATCTGCCTGTGCACAAGAAAGTTTCTAATTGACTTTCTTTTTTGAATCTTTTCAATATTCTTATGGCAAATTTATTTGCTCTATTGATGACAGGTCAGTGCCATTTCTTCTGGCAGCAATATAAGTGGTATTTACGTTTGCCCACGAATGTTCAACAGTGACCTTTATGGCTACAATATTTTTTATGTTCTTCCAAAATACACACACACACACACACACACACACACGACATCTATACTACTTGCTCTTGATGCTGCTTGGTAATTCAGCTCCTAATTCATCTACTTGTACTTTGTCTACCACATACACCTGAGAACTGAAACATATTTCTCTACTTCTGGATACTGACATGAACCATAAACTCTAAATGCTAGTTCGTGTGGGACTGACAGAGGACAATAGATCTGTGGTTAATAAATTCATCCCTGTGCTGAGATTCAGTCATCCTTAGATTTATTTCTACTTTACAATTGATATGCATTGAAATTTTAAATGATCCAAAAAAACAGTATCACAAGCCATTTACTCATTCTTAGTATAGAAATAATAAATACCCAACAAATACTTACTTCACTGTAGTTTAACACAAAGTACAGTGTTTTTTGCATTGCATGATTTTTTAATCTTGATTGGATTTTCTTCTAAGTCTTATTAATTTCTTTAAGTAAAACACTGAAAGTTTTATTTAAATATCTTTGGAAAGACTACAGATAACATGCCAAGAATAAGCAAAACTACATCTCCTTACCTTTTACACTTTCCTATTGTCATATTGTAGCTAATGTACAAAGCTCTGGACCTATTATAAGAGAATGTGGAGGGGTTGAGACAGAGCTCTGCCGTGCTAAATACTTTCTGATATGTGGGACAAAATATACAACACCCACAATTTAAATGGGAAGAGATTTAATTTGGCTCACAGTTTCAGAAGATTTAGTTTATGGTCAGCTGGCTCTAAGATGGCCATGACATGACAGAAAAGCAAGGCAGACACACACACACA